>JALPQI010006766.1:0-46015 GCA_025490895.1 Thaumatotibia leucotreta
CGAATTTCTAGCAGAATACGCTTTTTTTACCGAACAAAATGTTACTGTATTTCCACGTAATACAGTACAGTTCTGAGAAACATGATTGAATAGGATACGCGCCTAAGGAAGTTATTCAGGGATCTTGTTAAGAGAAACAAGCGATCGCGATCACAATGAGATGAGATAACGAGTCTTAGAACAGCGGCCGTTCCGATGCCCCATCAAATTGTAGGGATGGGATTTTTCATCGATATTACTGGAAGACTAAAAAAAGTCTTATGTTTTTATGAAATAAAACCATGGAAACGGGCTTTTATTAATTACATTCCGACGTGGAACCCTTAAAACCCTTTACAGCGTTTGTAATCCACGGGTCAATTTAATCACTTTACAAAGATTAATTTCATATTAAAAACATTTAAAAAATAAAATAAAATAAAAATAAAAATAATTTATTTCAGACCTGAAGTGATCCATAGAGTGTTAGTAATATAGCACAATTAATAACAATGTAATAAATAAAACTATGTTAGTACTTATAATCTAAAGAACACATTAATCTAAAGAACACATTAATGTTTTATTTGGTTCTGCCAATAACTACGTCCACCCAATACTTAGTTATCGGGCAGTCCCACCGTTCATCCAACGCCCTTAGGAGACCGTTACTGCTGCCGCGCACTCGCTTCATGAGGGACGCAATTCTTTTTCGTCTGACGGCGAAGAAGTCGTCCGTTTGAGCCTCGGCAAACATTCCCGATGCGCTGCAATATTTAGGCATGCCCAATAGCATCCTAAGGGCGTTGTTGTACTGAACCCGCAATACATTGTACGCTCTTTGTGTAAAACTCACCCACAGACTGCACGTGTAGAATGTCTGGCAATATGCTTTAAATAAAGTTAATTTGACTTGCCTATTACATCGTGCGAATCTGCGGGCAAGCATATTAGCGCGCACAGCCATCGCACGTCTCTCCCTCTCAATGTCTAGGTCATCACTCAGGTTTTCCGTAAGTGTATGCCCCAGATACTTAAACCTACTTACTCTAGTTAGAAGTACACCGTTCAGCAATTATTTAATACTAAAGTAGTCATTTCAAATACTTCAAATCCTCCTGATAAATTTGTGGCCAGCATCACGCTAAGATGAGGCCATTTAATGGCTTTATTCATAACCGTTTTGTTTGTATAGTATGTGTTTTTTGTTTGGTGGTCATAATTCTTTTCGTTGTCTTATTTTGTGTCCCTAAAGAACGTGAAAGAGTTGTGATTTTTGTACGAGATGATGTTTTGTTTTTAATTTCTCATATATGGATTAAAATCTAGCATGAAAAAGAAATACAACTGCACCGGATTTTTTTTATATACTTACCGAGTCGAAACAGCAACTAAAAACGTGACATAGTGGTATGAAACAAGACAACGAAAAGAATTTTGACCCTTAGTTATTACAAACGAAGTCAACAATAAATACCCATTTCTGTTCTATTGAATAAGTCTAAAATTTTGCTGGCTAGTCTGGCTAATTCCAAGTTATCGATACTATAATTAAAGCGATCACAGCCCTGGCCTCTCAAGAAAACACTCGACAAATAAGCGGAGGCAGACAGTTTGCATAATTGCCGCGTTCGATACCCTCCGCACACGTCTCGGTGTTCGGTGTCATTCCAAATGGCTTTCCGAAAAGGAGTATCCGAGACCTTTTCATATCATCAGCATCATCATCAGCCTATGATAGTCCACTGCTGGACGTAGGTCTCTCCTATTAACTATGCGTATATATAGTATATATGCATTAGGAGGTAAATGCCCATAATCGAAGCGACAAGCGGATTGGCGATCGCAGTAATGTGTCCACTATGATGACGCTGCTGCCCATCATCAATCTTTAATCAAATATGGTCAGTGACACTTCAATCCCTTAGTCGACTCTTCGACGCCCGCAGGAGGAGTTGGGGTGGTGACAAATGTATTCTTTCTGCCGTCACCACACGGCCACCTTTTCATATACAAGGTGAAATTTTAATGGTTGTTCTCCGGTTAAGGGCTTTGTTCAGTTTTTAATTCATATAAAATCACAACAAATTAGTTCACAAACAACAACTTAAGACTAAGCTGAAGCTTAGTCAGTTGTTTAGTATCGTTTTCTAAATATAATTAGGTATAAGAGAAAAAAAACGTATTCTATTTGACCATTCTTACGGTATGGTATCGTTGTTGTGTCGGTGCCGGGAAAGCAAAAACCTATGTAGATGCTTGATTTGATTTGATGGCCACCATAATTATTATTTTCTTTAAATCATATTTTGTACCTTACTACTCTTTAAGGATCAGGCTTATTACCGCGAAAATTGGGATTCCTAAATTTCGAGGATTTTCCTCCGTCACTCCAACGAAGGCGTCATTATTATCATTAGTGAGAGAGACAAATCCTTGAAATTTGCAGATTCCGAAGTTCACGGTAAGGACGCAGTGCCGAATTTATTGGTAAAATCAATCAAACAAAAGAAATGCGACTTGAGTTTTTGAAAGGTTTAAATTTCATTGTCATGGAGTGTACATTGTAATGTACATTGGCTTTTACGAGGCCAAACCGCTCATTCTCGCTATACTGCCAGAAATAGGTATAGAAAGTAAGTCCGCGTTAAATCCACAGCGGTAGCTTATGGTAAATACCTACACTGCTATGCTATTCTCTTATTCACATATTCGACGCTGCGTTCGTCAACGAGCTCGACGCTCGACGACGAGACAGCCTTCACTTCGAGGTCGAGCGCAGCGCTGCGAAAAACGATATTCTATAACGTAAAACAGCTCGTCGTCGAACTGTAGGCGGTAACTCTCGACGCAGTGTAGTTCCAGTTCACGCCGCGTTCGTCGCCGAGCGCTAGTGTCGTTTAAAGTGCATTAGTGAATACCATTTTTAGGCTTGACGCTGCCGCAGTGCTGACACAGCGCTGTTAGCAAGGCGGTTTCCTTAGTGAATAATACTGCTGTTCATTGGTTAACGGAATTGCCTCAGTTACCTTAGCTCGGTAAGCGTTCAAACATCTCAAACTTAGATCCACGCCACGTTAGCAGCTGGTTTACTTATTTATAAGCAGAGAGAGTTATGTATAAGGACTTTTGAGGACCGCGCATGTTTGAGGGCCTGCCATCTAGTGGGCTGGTCGGAAATGTTATTTTGACATTGATTTTGGTAAACGTCTACCACAAAATAGATATGTATAAAGGCAAAGTAGAAAGATCCTGGCATCTCGTGGCTTACATTATTTAAATGTTTATATAAATAATACCACAAGGTAGAAGACTCACTACTATAAAAAAAAAACACAAAACTGATAAATTTACATATTTATGTATCTAAATTTATTACATCACATCATCAGCCTATCTCAGTCCACTGCTGGACGTAGGTAAACAGATACACATATTACAAAACAAATAAATGTTCATCAGTTATCATGCATTCTATATTTGTATTTAGATTTTCCACACCTAGTACCTGGTGTAATATAACTATATTATCAATTTCGTAGCCATGTGTATCGATGTCAAACAGGAATCGCAATTGGTACCACCAACGTCCACTAACATGAAGGTACATACACGACGCATTAATTTCACCGTAGTCGATATTGCTTAACCTGCGCAACGTATGGCCAGCTCAAAAATATGTCAACGATTCTGATCCGTAAGTCCAGGATATAAGTTCTGAATTATGTACTAGTAACATCACACGAAGTTTGTTTGCTTTGCTTCAAAATTGAAACTGAGCTGTACAAAGCCGTCGTAATTTCTGAGAAATAGTGTTCCATGTTACCGGCATTTGTTTGTTTTCGAGTGTCATTGCAGTAATTGAGCTACAAATCTGTTTGGGAACATGTGTTAGAGCAAATCGAAATTGAAAATGGCTGTTGATTAATGTTTGTTAAGCACCAAAGAATATAATACTCTAAAGAGAAGAACGACAACTCCTTATTAAAATGAAGCCTCTTCGCAAAAGTTCGTTTATACTACTAGCGACACAGTCCAAGCGCAGTACTAATTTTGACAACTAGTTTAGCGCAGCTGTAGTAATTCTGTCTGTGAAGCAGATGATCCAGGTTCGAATCCCAGCAAGGGAATATTTATTTGTATTTTTCTTTAGATTTTAATATTTATTCGAGTTTCCACCCAAAATCCCAATCTGCATTCCCAAAAAAGTACCTATGAGAAAAATATGTCATGTAAAATGAATAAAAATAAGAAACAATGTTCTCGTCGAAAAGAACTTATGATTTGTGATTCTGAGCTGAATTGGTGGAAACAGTATGATTAACCGAAATGTATTTTCTAAGAAAATGCTCTATATGAAACTTGTTCCTGAGGTATATTTATGAATCATCTAAGAGTAGATATTTGCGCACATAAGGCCATAGAGTACTTTCATCAGATTTTATGTAAATTCAAGTAAGACAGTGAAAAAAGAATCCTTAACTGTGCTATACTTGTGATAACATATATAATAATATTGTATGAAATGAAATGCAGCATTATGTTAAAATTACTTATTTATTTAGTGCACACCTTTTATAATGTTCTATCTTTAATACAATTCTATGTATAATTTATTAACTTATCTTATAATAATAATAAAAATGATAATATTTTCATTTGTACGCTTAGTAATGCGAAATATAGAATAATATAACATAGAATGAGAAACTCACAATTAACATTTTAAATTGGATTTTTATACAATTTCAAATATCGTTATCAGAAATTGTAGACAATTAATTACCTAATAAATATGTATCATCTAGCTCTCTATTTTTTCTCTAATTTATTCAATTGCACCTTTTAAACAACATAGTGCACACATCTGAAACATGAACCCTGATGGGCGTAGCACATAATAAGTATTTTTATGGTACACAACAGTATTAATGAATTAGTTAATTAAGAATATCACTTCTTAAATAATTAATTCAATAATTCAAAATTACATAGTAAATTGTATTATAGCTATGCTCACTTACTTTAGAAGACTCGCAGTTACAAGGAACATTATTAACATAACTAGATATAGGTGAAAAGGTTAAGAAAAGCTCCTGTTGTATGTGGTTGTAATACTTGTAATCTATCCATATAGGCATTTATTTTGTTTGTGTTCGCATTTTAAATATGACGTATTGTCTATTTGAATAGATCACTACTACATACAACAGGTGACTCACTTGAGTTAAGCTATATTTTTCACATATATTAAACTGAAAGTCCTTCGTTACGTTCAGGATTCAATGTCACGCCCGTGATATAAAACAGTGCTTTATCCCCTTGGCGTATAATCTATTATTCTAGTAGCCAAAGTAGTCAAATTGTTCAATACACCAAGCTATACAGTATTTGATGCTGACTATACGTGGAGGCAGAAACGAGATTATGCGTATCAGCTCGCTTTTAGAAGATGAAGATTCGCTCCCATTTCCTATAATATTTTAAAACTTGATCACGTACTCATTCCTTGATATCTGTGCCTTGGCGCCCCATAAACCTAAAGTTTTGACACCAATACTTATAATTATATTATTCTTTGCTACGAGCCTTATATTAATTACGCTTTAGAAATTCGGCATTTACCCTCCCTGCACTCTCTTTATTAACTGTATTCCGTTGGAGATGAAACGGCATCGCGTGTCTACGCATGTAGCATCCCATACTAACATCACATGCTCCAAGTAACCCCTTCAGGTATCTTACAGTCATTTCTGATAACCCCAGAGGCTCAAGAAAATTTGTGAAGTATAGTTAATTAGCTATTCTTGGCTTTTTCCGCAAATTGTGCAAAATTTGGGTCCCGAGGACATCAGAAAACAATATTCATATTATTCATTTATTTTTGAATATATTTAATTTCCTTTTTAGCGACTTTTGCTGTGCCTCTTCTGATACATGTCTATTTTTTAAGACAATATATCTTTTTAATGTGATAATGAACACATGATATAATATATTGCTCACATTATTGGCGAAATGCTGCGGACAAAGCTTTAAAAATTGAAAACATGGCTGACATTCGCTTTGAAGAACAAACATCCCTAGTTCTCGAATTTTTTCTACATGTAAATTCTTCTTAAAAAACGCATTGCAGGTACCAGCTGCCGTTTCGACTGCCTTAATGAGATCGACACTTGCATAGTTCAGGCTGTTCTTATCTTTATCATATTCTTTTAATTCAGTGAATTGGTGAATATTTTCACTGCCCGGGTTTGATGTCAATAGCTGGGTACACTGCGGACAACTACTATTCATTTTTTTGATGATAAAACCGCATACGTACGCGCATGCTTGCATTTCTGAAGTATTTGTTGTCAGTTCTATTGCCTCTACCGGTACAGGTACATCATCGGCATCTTCCGTGATGTATTCGTGTTCATCCCCATTAAAATCGGCCGACATTAAAACACTTTTAAATTGTTCGTCAAAATTGCCTCATCGTCTTCACAATTTTTGTTTTTGCCACAGTTTTTCAGATTCGTAATTATGGCAGTCTTAAACCCTGCTATAAATTGAGATATTGTTGGATTATAATTTGAGCCACAATTATATCTGACACATCCAAAAAAGTTTTCTAATGGGTCCTGATTTAATCTGCGTGTGGAAAGGGATTTAACGCCTAACTTTGTTAGGTTATTCCACAGCCTTTCTACTGCATTTATTGTTTGGATCCATCCTAATTTTGATGGCGGAACTTTTTTTGAATTGACAAATTCCATTTCGTAGATGATTTTTTTCATTTTTTGGAAATATTCCAAATGAGGACTTCGAGCAGTGAGATTGGTGCTGTATTTTTTTCCTCGTCTTAGGTCCTGCGAGTTTGCATTTAGTCCGTCAAATAAATTGTCAAATTTAGTGAGCAACGTCGCGGTTACGCGGGCATCTGCAGGAAGCTCATCTGTAACAAATTAGAAGATTGAGCATTACACAAATAAACATAAATTCGGGAACAATCTTACACAAACTTCACCTAGTTTTGTTAGCTTACAAAACTACTAACTAACAATATTTATGAATATTAGATATCAATATTTAACAATATTTAATTTTTTACGCTGATCATTTTTTTATGTGAGCCACAAAAAACCTGAACGAAACATGTTCTTAGAAGTAGGTGTGCAGGCCATGTTTTCGATGTTCTTAGTGTACACTTGTGAACTACTCTTACTGTTGTTGTAGTACGCTCTTATAATTTATTAGATTTACGGCCTGTTTCACAATCTCCAGTTACGGCTATCTGTCAGATAAAAAATAACACTATCTCTTTCTTTCACCTGGAAGAATAAAGAGAGCTTGTTATTTTTATCTGACAGATAGCTTTCACTGGAGATTGTGAAACAGGCCCTTAAGCGTCCGCATGTCAACGTCATTTGTTTTATTAAGTACTGATTTTTCAATCCCCAGTTAACAGTAACTGTCAAATAAATGTTAGCTCTATCCTTTTTTGACTGATGACCAGCGATAAGGATGGTAATACTTTTATCTGACGGATACTTTTAACTGAGGATTGAAAAATCAGCCCTATGTTATTAATATTATTATAATATTGCGGATTTATACGGCGTCGTATTGAAAAACTAAGAACATATTTAGGTTCAGATTTTCAGTCGCTACCACATTAAAACTTAATCATTAAAGAAAACTCAAATTTGTCAATCAAGGTTTGTGAAGTGGGTACCAAGCGACGATAAATGTGGGAATACATAAACCATTCGTCAGTTAAAAGTAAATAATCCTGTAAACTTTGAATTATTTAACGCACTTTCAGAAAACAATCTTGGTCTTATCACCAACTTAAAACCTTAAACCTGAAGTTCACGTTAAGTTTTTTGCTAACATTAGGTATTGATATTTACTACTTACTAGTACTTAGTAGTAGTATTAACGTAAAAATATACCTATCTGCGAACGTGTTTCACGTAGTGTCAAATTGTTTACCTTTTTTTACTTTCAGTTGTACAAGGTTATGGGCCTTAGGAGATGTTTTGGAAATTAGTTCTAGTTCTAGATCTGGGGCCTATTTCTCAAAAGCTTGTAACTTATAATACAAGCGGAAGTCCTTATCTAATTAATAGTGTTAAAAAGAGACTTCCACTTGTATTACAAGTTACAAGCGATCGAGAAACGGGCCCCGTAGTACCCAAGTGATTATGTACAGATGTAGTGAGAAATGACTTGCCTTCGGAAACGTTCGTCAACGTTATGCTGTTTCAGTCTATCTCACTGAGACTGACAGTAATAGCTGTCATGCTACTTCAGTCAGACTCGGTGACACTGCCTGAAACAGCATGTGTTTACGAACGTTTCCGAAGGCAAGTAATTTCTCACTACACCTGTAGCACCTAGTAGGTACTGTTTTACTGATAATAAAAAAAATATGTCCTTCTTAAAATTAATTATAAACTTAGCTAAGAGTTCTTTTATTGTAAATCACTTAACTCTCACAAAAATTTAACTTCGATGTCAGCTTTGTAACGACAATTAAGCATAATATTAAAAAATATTTTTTTATCATTTAATCCAGAAATAATACAAGTATATGCAATATAAAAACACGAATAAAGTGGATTTACGTAAATATTAAATGTTATATGTCGTTATAAATCTGACATCAAAGTTAACTTTTTTGTGAGAGTTAAGCTAATTGGGTGTCCCTAGAAGTGAAAAATGCCCCTACATCGCCTGTGCGCTCATTTCTATTCATATTCTGTTTTAGCTGTACATACTAGGTCTACAGTTGACATGCTAGTCGTATAGGTACTACTTACTTGTAGCAATTTTGGCTAAAATACCAGCTGTTACGGTATGGCTAAATACTTGAGCAGCTAGTTTGACTCTCATTTTTTGCTTGGGATTCGGGTTTATGTGTTTTTCCGTGAGAGCAGGAGCGTACACGAAGTTGGGATTCGTATTGTCACTAACATAAAACTTTTTTATGTAGTCCCATTTAGCTGTACATGTAATTAATAATAATAATCGTTTCTTATTGTGTCCGTGAATGGGCTGCAGCAGGTGTACAACACACCAATTTTCTCCAAAGGGACTCTACGTATTGGAGCCATATCCCCGCGCAAGCCTATCAAAAGATCAGGATATACAGGCCCGTGAAATCTTGTGAAAAATACAATAATAATAATCGTTTATTGCAAACTATGATGGCACCCTGGTAAGGTATGGCAATTATTGTTAAACTAGATACATACACATTATATCTAACTTCCGGTTACAAAAATGACTACCTATTATATTAACTTATTTCAGGTTTTTGGGTTGTTTTGCCGTAGTTAATACATATTATGTATCTTAGATTATGTGATAAGTAATATCATATGTAATAATAATTAATTGTATTACCTTCAGTGGTAGTACCATCAGGTTGTTCATCAATGGGTATTTTTATGTCATGTGCCAGGAACATGTTTCTCAGACATTTCAAGAGATGAGGTGGGTCTGCTATAGTTACGATCTCTCGACCGTCGTGTCTAAAATACGGAGTCTCGGTAGTTGCTCCGAGCAAATTTAGCGCCTTTACATTTACGGAGCTCATATCACAGATAGTAGCTACGACGTTCAATCCGGTCTTAAAACATTCTGTAAGTACCTGCAAACATTTATTAAGATTTTTTTCAACACACTTGTTCGTAACGTAGTTATTATAGAACCGCTTTTAGGCTCATAGTCATACGTTATCGTCCTAATGCGGTAATAACATAACCCCACAAATTAAATTTGCAATAATTTGCGAGAACCATGTCGTGTAGATGAAGCATTCGAATTTAGCCAGGTTATGTTTATTTATTAAATCGACCAAAGAGTTGTCATGTGGCAGAAATAGCGGAATCCTGAAGATTATTTGAAAATACTATAAGTTTTCGTAAGTAAATAAATATATATTTTTTAATATGCCAAATTATTAAGTAATTATATTCAATGTAAGCTTATCGAATTAAAAGTGCCAAGACTGTCAGTGGGAATCATACATGGGTATTATTACATCCAACAGATTTTTTTGTTAAGTTTTTCACTATCTATCTTAACCTGTTGCTCGTCCTAATTTACAATGCTCTGTTCTTATTTTTATTACTAGTTAGTAGCTATTATTATTATGCTAAAAACATACTTGTTAAATTACCTCTTCAATTAATTTGGATAGCCTGTCTGCAGTCGCGGATTTACTAGAGAAATAAAATGCGATGGGTTGCTTCCATATTTTTCGAATCCCACATAGCATAAAAACTAAAGCATTGCATGCCACTTCTTCTGTTCTGCCGTGGGTGGTTCCATGGTCTTCAAACCCATCAACACAGTCCAGTTGCGGATTGTAATTCAGGTGTTTCCTGATAGCCATTTCATCAAAAACCAAAGAGCAGATACTGTCGTCGTCGGTGAATGTTTCGGCCATTGACTTCAATCCGGCGAATACCTGGTTGTTGATCCCTGGCTTTATGGGTACCTTATTCAGCATGTTATTTAATGTGGCTGGGCATGGCAATGAAAAAATACTTGTTAGCAAACGATAACAAGCTGGTGATTTTTTGTACAATGTTAAAGCCAGTATTTTTTGGTCCAAATTATATCTTCTCCCTTGTTTGGCTCTTCGGTAATTAATAAGTTGGCTCTCGAGTAATAAAGTAAACGAGTGGTTTAAATTTAATTGAAATAAACGTTTGATCATTACAAATTTTTTCAATTTTGTCAATTTCAATGTTCCTAATTTTTTTCTTTAACCTGCGAATTCCTTGAATTTTATTTTTACAAATCTTATACAATTTTTGCTCCGTTTCGGAGAGCTGGCTAAGTTTCGTTTTGTCAATACGTTTTAAAATTCCTTTGGCTTTTTGTGTAGTTGACTTGGTTTTTACCGAATCCTGAAAAAAAAAAGATTTAAACTAATTATTTATTGTATTAAATACCAACCTAGAATAGCCAAGTCAGGCCCACATAAATTACATCCTTCTTTCGAATTTTGCGATTTCCCGAAATCGCAGATTTTTTTACAACACATGATTATGCTCAGAAAGTCCTCTTTTTGAAGGTGAACTTATGTATAGAAAGTGTTTTTTTTCCGCATGTGTGGGAATTAATTTTTTGTACTTTTCGGCACGGTCTGGTTGGTATTGGTATTGGTACTGCCGAGATAGTCTGGTTTTCCTCGCATTGTAAAATGTTGCATGATACACATGTTGAAATGTAGGCTTTTTAGGGTTCCGTAGCCAAAATGGCAAAAACTGAACCTTTATAGATTCGTCATGTCCGTCTGTCCGTCTGTCTCTGCCGATTTACTCGGAAACTATAAATGCTACAGTAATGAAAGGTAAGGATATGAGTTGTATAAACTGATACATAATTAATTAATTATGATATTATATTATAAAAATTTTTTCGGGGGTAGCTGTCAAAACTTAGACAAGTAATCTTTGGGGCTAATTTTAAAATAAATACATTTTAAAGTATAATTAAGTATATTTTGATATAAAATTGATCCAATAGCAGTGGAATAATATATACTGTGTGGGCAATAAAGTTCATGCAACTTTAAGTAGAAATACCTGTCTGCACCTACCGGCGACTAAAGTTCACTTCACAACACTACACATAATGGCAAATTTTGAGTCCATTCTAGCAGGGCAAAGTTCCTTGGAAGCCAATGTAAACCGGAAGTTTGCTGAAATGGAGGCTGCTCTACATTCTGCTTCATCGGATAGCAAGTCTGCGACTGTGGCCGGCTTGTGTTCAGAGCTACAGGAATTTAAGGCATCCATCTTCTCTACAATGCAGGTATTCAGGCAGCAGATCACAGCTCTAGCGAATTCTTTGGATGTTTTGGAGATGCGACACAGAAGAAAGTATCTTTTGTTTGGTGGCATACAGGAGTGCAATGATGAGGATTCTGCTACACTTGTCACAAATATTTGTTCTGAACACATACAGATGCCAGAAGTCAACCCATCTAGCTTCACTGTTTGCCATAGATTGGGAGCAGCCAAAGAAGGTCGAAATAGGCCCATCTTGGTGCGATGCAGAGAATTAAGCCTGAAAAACAATATTTGGCGCAAGAAATCTGTTCTTAAGGGCACATCTGTGGTAGTATCAGAATTTCTGACTCGACAGCGCCAGTCTGTCTTCATTGAGGCACGGAGGCATTTCGGTATGCGCAAGGTATGGTCACTTGATGGCAATATATACATCAAGTTGCCTACTGGCAAGATTGAAAGGCTGACCACGTCGGAGCAACTGCAAAACCTGATGGCTGTGCATACTAATCCATCCCAAGATTTGCCAAAAGATGGTGATACTCCTACGTTGTTACAGGCCAAGGTAAGCGTGCCGTCAATCGAGGACATGGAAGCCAAGCCTGGGCTGGCGGTGAAAGCCGCAATAGCCGTGCCCGTAGCGAGTAACTCGAGTAAGCCATCTGAGTCGTCTTCTAGTAAGCCTGCAGCGAACCAAACGAAGATTGCTAGGCCGCCACGGCAAGCCCGTAAAGATGCCGCCGAAGTTCAGGCTCCGAAGACACGTTAGATTCGATGGAGAAGGCGTTTCCTTGTTTCTGGATTGCTAACGGTCGTTCTCCGCCATCTTTATATCTTATATTACAAGTGGCGGTCACATAATACTCGCTAATTTATTTCATCTTACCGCCTTTTACATTTATATAAATACTGTTTGTTTTCTCTGACAACCTCACTGCGGTAATTTATAAATGCGTTAAAATGTCAATGTCACTTCACTATAGGCCAGCTGTCACTTGTCACGGCCGTACGTTCAGAAACTTAACTTCGTTACTTTTTTTTTCTGTGTTAAGCTAATTCTTTTCTTTTAATACAAATAATCGTAATCTTTAGATTATAATATAATATGTATGTTACCTTTTTCTTTTTACTTTTTTTTTTAATTGTGTTTAAGTTCTTCATGTTTGTTTTTATTTGTGTGGCTTAATAACGTGAAATTCTTAATGTGAGCTGCTGTCGACCGGTGGGCAAAACAGGTAAAATAAATACGATTTTAGTGCATTTTTTTTAGTTTAGTAAGTATATTTAATCATAATTTTTGTTAAGTCATATATATATATATTATTTTAATTTTATGCACATGTGTGATGGGTCTGATGATTCTTTTTATTCTGCTTGTGACTTGTCTTGTTTGTCTGAGCAGTCCGATGAGCCGCAAACGCTCGGCGTGGCGATTGGACGCGCATTACAGGGTAATCCGATTTTTTTTAACATTTGCCATATTAATGCGCAAAGTATTCCAAGCCATTACGCCGATCTCCTGGAAACGTTCACAGACGGTAATGTTCATGCAATACTTGTTAGCGAAACCTGGCTAAAGCCTAGTATTTCTTCAGTTTCTGTTAGTCTGCCTGGTTTTGTACTTTTGCGCAATGATCGTACTGGCAAGGGTGGTGGGGGTGTTGCCATTTACTTGCGCTCGGATATACCCTTCAAAATTATTGACTCCTCTCCATCCTTGTACTCCGAGTCTATGGAGTACCTTATTATAGAGGCCAAGGTGCACGGAGTCAATGTTTTTGTTGGTGTTGTCTACTGCCCTCCAGCCGTGGATTATTTTGCCACTCTGGAGAACTTACTATCTTCAATAGGTTCGGAGTGTGCACATCACATAATAATGGGGGATTTCAATACAGATCTTCTGAAGGACTCCGTTAGATCACGTAATCTCAAGTCAATTGTACAGGACAGTGACTTTTCCATATTGCCTCTTGAAGCTACCCATCGTAATGCGGACTCACCGGATACATGGTTGGACCTTATGCTCACTTCTTCCTCTGAGCGAATTGTAAAGGCAGGGCAGCTGTTGGCTCCTGGGTTTTCTCGGCATGACCTAATTTATCTCACGTACAAGTTGAAGATTCCCAAGCAGGAGCCCACAGTTGTACGTCTTCGCAATTACGCACGACTGGACGTTGAAAAATTGGGTCTGGATGCCGCCACTACGGACTGGGCGCCTGTTTATGTTGCATCGACGATAGACGAAAAAGTTTCGGCCTTTCATAAAATAATTCTCCAATTGTTCGATGCGCATGCGCCGGTACGCGAGGTCCGTTTGAGGCGACCTCCAGCTCCCTGGATCACGAGGGGTGTTAGAGTGGCGATGGCGAGACGCAACAAGGCGTTCAGCAAATACAAACGTGATCGGTGTGATGATAACTGGCGTCTCTTTAAAGTAGCCAGAAATCGATGCAATCAAATGGTGAGAGCCGCTAAGCGCCGTTATATACATGACAACATATTAAATAGCTCTGTTGCGGATACGTGGCAATTTTTTGAAGTCCCTTGGCGTGGGTAAGACTAAGGCCAATTTCGATTCCACTACTTTTTCTCTAAATCATATTAATGCCCACTTCTCTAAGACTCCAATGTTAGATTCTCAATTAAAATCGAATACCATCTTGCATATAGCTTCACTTCCGTCCCCCAATGTTTTGCCATTTGTTCTTACCCCGGTCACAGTCGAGGAGATTCGTAAGACTATAGTTTCTATCAAGTCCAAGGCTGTGGGCTATGATGACATTGGACGGGTTATGGTGATGTTCATTATTGAGAGTATATTGCCCACACTTGCCCACATCATTAATTTTTCCCTGAAATCTGGGGTTTTCCCTTCCTCCTGGCGCAAAGCGTATGTTATCCCACTTCCCAAGACGTCTAACCCCAGCTGTCTCAATAACTTCAGACCCATTTCGATTCTTCCATTTTTTTCCAAAATTCTCGAGGCTTCAGTCCTCAATCAGTTTTCCAAATTTATCTCATCTAACTCTCTGCTGTCTACCTTCCAGTCAGGATTTCGAGCGGGACACAGTACCAGCACTGCACTTCTTAAAGTATCCGAGGACATTAGGATTGGCATGGAATCCTCAAAAGTTACAGTGTTGGTGCTCATTGACTTTTCCAATGCATTTAATGCTGTAGATCACGACCTTCTCCTCGCCATACTCACTCATTTTAATGTCTCCCCGGCTGCGACTGCGTGGTTTGCCTCGTACTTATCAAACCGTGTCCAGGCTGTACGTGTCGGACAAAGCACTTCGGATTGGCAGGAACTGAATACTGGTGTACCGCAGGGTGGTATTCTCTCACCTCTTCTATTTTCACTGTTCGTCAATCTGATCACGCCTGGAATCAAGTGCTCTCACCATCTGTATGCTGATGATTTGCAACTATATACTCAAGCGGAAGTAACGGATATCAATACTGCCATAGCAACCATCAATCAGGACCTGAACCATATCTGTGACTGGTCTAACAACTTCGGTATAGCCGTTAATCATGCGAAATGTCAGGCTATCATAGTTGGAAGCACGCGACAACACTTAAAGTTGAAGAACGCGTCTTTAACGCCAATCATGTACGATGGATCAGCCGTTCCAGTCTCAGATAGGGTGAAAGACTTGGGTATCATGCTTGACAAGTATTTATGTTGGGATGCTCAGCTCTCGGAGGTGAGTCGAAAGGTCACTGGCACTTTGCGGACATTGTACCCATATAAAAACTTCCTCCCGGTCTCTACAAAAAAACTACTTGTGCAGGCGTTAATTCTACCACTCATTGACTATGCTGATGTGTGCACAACCAACATGTCCCAGTGTTTTCTTGACAAGCTTGACCGCCTAATCAATAATGGCATACGGTTCATCTTCGGTTTGCGCAAATTTGACCATATTTCTTACTATCGCCGTCAACTTTCCTGGCTTCCTATCCGACAGCGTCGGGCTCTCAGAATTCTTTGTTTGCTTTTCTCCATACTTTTCGATCCATCTGCTCCCAGTTACCTCAAATGTAATTTTAGCTTTGTTTCCTCTCGCCCGGGTTGTGAACTTCGTTCCTCCCGCTCCCTTAAACTTTTAGTTTTTCCTCACCATAGCGGTTTTCTCTCTTCATCCTTCACTGTACAAGCTATCCGTCTCTGGAATGCGCTCCCCTTGGCAATCAGACAAGCCCCAAGCAAGCAGGCTTTCAAAAGAATGCTTTATAAACATCTTCTAGAACAGATATAGAATTAGTTGGTAACCCTAAACGCACGTGCAATATATTGTGTATATATGTATGTATATATTGTATTTATATATTGTAGTTATATGTTGTAGTTATTTATTCTAGTATTAGTATCCAAATTGTATTTTCATTTTATTAGTTTCAATGCACCCACTTTGTTTTTCTCCGTTTGGCCCTATGGTTGACTGGTAGAGAATGCCTTAAGGCATTAAGTCCGCCAATTGTATATTTTTTTTATGTGCAATAAAGTTTAAAATAAATAAATAAATAAATAAATAAAAATAAAATATTGGGGTTGTTAAGGTCATAATAAATAAATAATAATAACAATTTCACATTTATATTGAAGCGAATCGTTTTCATTATTGAATATCTGGGTCACGTTTTATAAAGTTACAATTTACAATTTCGCTGTTTGCCTCTCTAACGCACGCACATATTGGCTAGAAAGAGAGGCAAACAGCGAAATTGTAAATTGTAACTTTATAAAACGCGACCCAGCTCTCAGTCTTAAAAAGTGTGTCCCCTCCCCTCTATTTTTTTAAATGCGCGGTATAAAATTAAAATATATTTATAGGGTGATTCTTGGGTCATGAGCAGGATTGAACAGGGTAGGTACTAGGGACGGTCATGCTGAGCAACTTTCACTACTGTGATAACCAAGAAATCACCAAAAAAATCTCTTAATTATGAGTTACCTAATTGATCCTTAATTGATGGTTAAGTATCGATTAACTCATAATTAAGAGATTTTTTATTCAATTCCTCGATTGTCTCTAAAGTGAAAGTAGCTCAGTGTAACTGTCCCTAGTACCCTGTTCACTCCTGCTCATGACTCAAAAATTATCCATATGTTATGCATATTAATAAACTCTTTCAACGATTTTTGATTTGAATTAATTAGCTGTAATAGTCTTTGAGATGGGTTGATTTAACTGTATTTCTTTATAATAAATTGATAATGGTACGGAACCATACGGTGTGTGCGAGATTATTAGTGACTCGGGAAACATCCTCCACGTACATAGATATAATTTTATATAAGTATGAAAACAGAATAATAACTTTCAATGTACATTATAAATAAGTAATAATAATAAATATCTAGGACATCTTACACAAATCGACCTAGTCCCATGGTAAGCTCAATTAAGGCTTGTGATGTGGGTACCAGGCGACGATATATATTATAATAGATAGATACATCCTCATCATCACGTCAGCCGAAATACGTCCACCACTGTACATAGGCCTCCCCCAAAGATTGCCACAATGACCGGTCCTGTGCCACCCGCATGCAGCGGACTCCTGCGACCTTCACCAGGTCACCAGTCCACCTTGTGGGGGGCCTACCCACGCTGCGCCTTGCGGTACATACATACAGATACTTAAATACATCGACAGCCATGACCAAGGAACAAATATTTGTGATAAAAATAATTTATTATAGTTACCATCAATTTAAATGGTTCGGTAGCAACGGTACTTGATCTTGTTACTGCTAACTCTACTTTGTCTATCAGGGTAATTGGGTCTTTTGAGCATCCAGCCACCGGTTCCTGTGAGATGTGTGAAAAATAATATGTAAAACCAGCCGTAATGCCCCCTTCGACGTTGGTAAACTTGGCATTATTTCTTTGGTATATGGCACCTAATATTTTATAATGTGAACATAGGTACATAGTAGTGTTACTACCTACTTAAAAATATAAAACAAAAACATTATATATATATTTTTGTAGAACCACACAATTTTTATATTTAAAAATATTACATTTTAAATATGTACCTACTTTTAAAAAATTGTGTGGTCCCACAAAAAATACGAAAAACCATTCCAAAGAATAATGCCCTTGCCAATCAATATAATTCGAACTACAGCTCAAAAATTTAACTACCAAACGTGATAAAAACCCTAAGGGTCAGTATTGAGTCAATTACATTTTGGTAGCTGTTCATGTACATATAGAGCACAGTAATACGGTATTGGACATATTTGTGTTATAATTATAATTAATGGTTAAAATATATGTACCCCTAATTATCATACCATCAATGGGGACGATCCTACGTCACTTATAACAGGCAGTGCTCTTTCGCCCACCAGTTCGACGGAGTCTTTTGAACATCCAGCTACCGGATCCTGTGAGACGTTGATCTGAACAAAATATTATTATCATTTAGACCCCATCAAACAATCTAACCGCTAAAGTACTCTAATAAATGAATACGCGGGACGCATCCGTAATCAAAACCGTTAAATGTATCACACGAGATGAAAATACGTTTTGCTCTCGTGTGATAAGGCTTGTTCACGAAATAAAGTAGCCATTGCTGTATAATTCTTTTTTTTTGTATCAGACCATACCTTTGTATGGGTGTTATTACAAAGAAGGACTCTTTGCCTATCGTCTCAAACGCTGTGGTTGATATTTATATCAATTTCTCCATAATTATGGACTTTTATTTAAATTTCTGGATTTCAGTAGCGTTTCTTTTTATTTTACCATTTTGGGTCGTTTAGTTTCCCTATGGGTCTTAACTAAACTACAATACCGATACTATAATAAACTGTGAATCTACAATTTTTATTAACTATTTCAAGTCTAACATTGTTGAAATCGTCTCTGAAGTTCGCACTTTTTTGGGCCTGAACTTTTGCATTTCTCAAAAGTTTTCGGGTTCTTAAAGGGCCCCAATACAAAACCACAACACATACTCCAAACCCCAAAAGAAAATGCTTTTCACTTACCAAATATGCAATTAGTACGTATATCCTTCACTCGACGGCACTAATCACAATAGTTTAATAGATATTTTGTTATTTTATTTTTGTCTTCCCTTGTTTATTGAAACTTTAGTTTAAGGCCGTTAAGTTCGTAGTTCGTGCGACATGAAATGAAAACTTCAAAGAAAAAATATATAGCAAATGTTAGGTTGGCAGCTAGTTCTTGGCGCCAAACCATTGACACTTGCTGTCAAGTGTGACAGATGTTGTTTGGTTTGTGGCGCCTTATTAACGAAAATTATTGTGGTAAGGTTGGTACGCCGCTACTTTAGAGTAATTTTCAACCAAATGAGATATATTTTGTGAGTATATTTTTAATATGTCCGAAAATCAGGTAGATTTCATTATTTTATAGAAATAAATCAGAATATCAGTAGATTGCTTCAAAATCAGGTAGATCTACTGCTTTTTCAGTAGATCTGGCATCACTGGCATTGACCGTGAAATTGACGTAATCGAACAGAGTTGCTGTACTTTAAAAATCACTTTTGAATTTTAGGCAACCCCTTTTGAAATACCAACCCACACAATGACAAATTAAGAAAAATCATGTCTTACCATAGGAGTTGATAGGCCTTGTTAAGCACTGCGGATTTGCTCTGTGTGGAATGAACTTCCTGCCAGCGCTTTCACTTGAGCCGCAGTTTAACTACGAGATACTACAGATACCTACCTACTACGTTTACAATGGGTCGGGTACGCGCATGTGATGTTTATGAAATATTCGTTCGTAATATTATCCTATGATGATTACGACCAAACGCCATCTGCACATGCGAAAACGCACAGCAATTTTTTTTAAAATACGCAGTATATATTATGACATAAACGTTTATTCAGTAAATTTGTATCCAAATTCAATTTGTAAAATCAAAGAATAAGGTCTCATCCGTTAAACTTGGAAGACCTTAGCTAATTCTATACGAAATCTAATTTCCAATTTCCTAAGCTACAACAGTGACGCCAAAAAGATAAGATAAGCCGTAATTGCTATAACTTTTTTTCCTTAAAATAGGCCGTTACGTTAGGTCTCACAAAAGGAAGCATTTTTATCCTTTTAATTTATTCTTATTTTATTTGTCCCATTTTCTGTTATTTTAGGTACTAAGCTGAAAAAGGAATTGCTATATTTAAAATAAATATTAATCTTTATTTTGTTTACAGTTTTCCCGTTTTCCGTCAATAAAAATATAGTAGTTGAAAAAAAAAGCATTTTCGCGCAGATATTTCGGTTTTTATTGCAACTCGCTTGAAGCATCACTTCGCTTCCAGTTATATACCGATTACTGGGAAATGTGCCGTATCTGTGTGCTCCGTTTCGCTATTGAAATGAGGGTTTTGATACTTTTTCTGCCGCTATGGGGAGGTGAGATGGCAGCACTGAGCCGACCGTTTAACGAGCTGTCAAAATAAATACGCGCATTTAATTTTCAACATATTTATAGGTTTATTTATTCTGAAAACCATTACTTTAGGCATATTGTTACCTAAAATAAATAAATAAAATAGTTTCAAGTCAATTCTCATGAAATTAACAAAGTTAAAGTAATTATTTTTAATACCAGTGACTTTGCGCGCCTGTTTTATAGCTCCGTCTTCAGTTCGATGACCGTGTAATAGTCGTAATCCATTACAAAATCAATTCTCTTCCAAATAAAATAGAATTTCAATATTTTAGGCCCAGGTGCCTATGAATAGTATGAATCTGACAGTTGTCGAGACCAGGTGCGTACGAAGCGCCACCTGGTGGTAGAAAAATTATCGAAAACCCTCATTTGAACAGCGACCCTACCGCGAAAAACGAAATTCGTAAATTTCGAGGATTTGTCTCTCTCACTCTAACGACGCCTTCGTTTGAGTAACAGAGAAAAAATCTCGGCTAGGGCCTCTGTGGCCTATACCACAAAACTTTACAAGCGTACAATTCTACAAAATTGTATAAATTCCCATACAAAAAGTTGACAATTTTGTAGAATTTTACGCTTGTAAAGTTTTGTGGTATAGGGGCCTGGTCTACTACCGCGAAAATCAAAATTCGTAAATTTCGAGTATTTTTTCTCTGTCACTCAAACGAAGGCGTCATTAGTGTGAGAGAGACTAATCCTCGAAATTTACGAATTTCGTTTTCGCGGTAGGGCCGCTGTTTATTAATACTAGGCTCTGTCGAGTTGTAAGCTTGTTACCAACATGACAAACATAATTCAATTTAGAAAAATATACGCAGGTTAGCCCATATTTGTGTTGTTATAATCTGTGGTTGTATGTGACGTAAACCTTTGTGCGCTTTTTCAAATTAATAAATATTAATATTTTATAGCCTTCTATTTTTTACTTTCCAAACTATCGTTTATTTGCCACTTTTTTCTACTGGCAGAGATTGTTGGACAGAGTATATGTGCTGCGTGCGACCCTACCGCGATTTGTCTCTCTCACTCTAATGACGCCTTTGTTTGAGTGACAGAGAACAAATCTGTAAATGTACGAATTTCGATTTTCGCGGTAGTGGCCCTGGACTGGCCGAGGTGGTTGGGTTATTTAGGCAACAGCCGCCAAAGCTGAGGTCGTTCCCACCGCCGGCATTAGAAATAAAATAATGAACAACTCGGTAGATATTTTTTCTTTGGCATCTAATATTTAAATTAACATAAATACATAGTAGTGTTACTACTCTGATCGCCCAGCTATCAGCTATTACAGTCGGGCGAGTATCGCCGTGTCTCTTTTTTTTACACGGGAGTATAAGCGCATGTTTTCTCGTGATTATAGCGGATAGTTCATAGCTTAGTAGCTCGCGGTGAGACGTGCCCTAAAAACACAACTCAAAAATATTTGAGTTGTTCTACAAAATGTGTACTTATATTATAGTATAGTTTCTGGTTTGAAGTATAATATTTATAATTTTAATTTTTCAAGAAGCATATTGTTAGAACGTCGTTATTGCTAAGACGTTTTTGACAGGCGTTATAATTTTCTTACCAATTTTACCGACTTATTTATTACCGTTTATTAATATTACCGTTATTCTTATATTATTATAGTCATATTGTAGCCCAAATTGTAAAATTGGTTTAGGTATTTTTAAGCAAGCAATCATGTCTCCTGTTGTTTTTATAAACTTTAATTTAAATCCACTGTTACGGAAGAAAATATACAATTTCGACGCTTTTCCGTAGTTTAAAAACTTTAATAACATCAAGTTTAATCGTGACATTATAAGAACAAGTTAATTCGGATAACGATGCCTCTTCTTATTAGAAATAACGGTTACGACCACTGCCGCCATTTTGCATTTCAAAATGGCGGACAAAGCCTTTCAGCGGAAAACGTGTAAACTAGAAATTAAAATATATATTTTAAGCTGAAATTAAAACAATTTTTACTAAAAGATTGCTTTTATAGTATTGATGAGGGAGATGGCAATTGAATTATAGTGTCTTTTGTATAGTATTGTAATTTTGTAGTTGACTTGTAGCTTGTAGTGTACCTACATATCGGCATTTTCACTTTTAGAGACACCCAATTAGCGTGACATTAAGAAACCTTAATTGTAGTCAGGCTCGTCACGACAATTAACTAGGTACTTACGTTATGTTTAGGAATTAAACTTGATCGGCGTTTTTATAAAATTAACACCAAAACCGATTTTATATTGAAATTTAGTGCTTAATTGTCGTTACAAGCCTGACTAAAATGAAGGTTTTTAATTTCACACTAATTGGGTGTCTCTAACAGTGAAAAATCTCAAATACTTTCCGAGTAAATCGGTGACAGACTGACAGATGGAAATGACGAATCTACAAGGGTTCCGTTGGTTACGGAACCTTAAAACACGGTGTATAGTGACAAGTTGACAACTGATAAGATTTTCTTCTAAAAATTCTAAACTTACCTCCCGTCGTTACATCGTGAGGCTGCACGAAGCTCTATCTCAGATAAGACGGCGGCTGTCGATTATTGCCTACGATTCTCTAGGGATGTGCCCGTGTCGATAAATATATCGATAAATAATTTTTTTTCATATCGAGTTGTACAAAAACCGGTTTCTACAACTAATCGGGGTCGTGAAAACCGGTTTTTAAAATACGATCTATGACACTGACGTGAGTTCTTATTTCAATGAAAAAATATCTCTACTTATCGGGTGTGGCCACGCAACCCTCGATATTATCTCAGCTTTACTTCAGATAAAGGCGATTGTCGCCTACGATTCTCTAGAGATGCGTCTGTGTCAATGAACACATCGATAAATAATCAATGACTTGATATATTCTCAGCTTCACCTACGATAAGAAATGGTAATGGTGAACTACGATTCCCTAGACGGAGCATGTCTAGGGAATCGTAGTTCACCATTCTGTCTTGAGGAATATCTGCTTCCACAATATTCTCTGGGCTTTGTCTTCTGCGCTACCGGAGTAGAAAAAGTTATGTAATTACAACTTTTTTGTTACAATGCTGTTCATATTGTAGCTAGTACGTTTATGTATTATATTATCAAGCCTTCATAGATCTTATAATGTGTGTAAATATTGTGAACAATGTAAAACCATTAATAATAAATCTTCAACGGTCAGTAACACTTCAATCCCTTATTCGACTCTTACGACACCCACATGAAGAGTTGGGGTGGTGACAAATGTATTCTTATTGCCATCACCACGCGGCATCAGTTACCACACGAATGAAGAATAATGAAATAAAAATTTGGTGCTTACTTTTATAAAATCGTCGGTTGACAAGCAAAACTCACTAAGTAACAAATACCTACTTAAAATAAAGCTCCTATCTCAGTTCTGCCTTAATACTGACATAAGAGGTTGCTAAGAGGACAGTTTTTATAGTGATTTTTGCTTGTCAGCCGACGAAATATAAGCTACTATCGACATCGATAGACGCTGCGTCCATCCCTACTACTGCATCTCATGTACTGCTGACTCCACTGGCACGGTGCCAGACCGTAGTTCTGAGACACTGTTTTTTCGACAAAGGGGTTTTATAATCAACTGGATTGTTAATGGTAAAGTAATGATGTGAGAGCATTGAACAGTCGCCGTAAAGTACATTGTGCTTCTAGGGAGGTAAGTACGGTATGTCAGCTTCTGTAACCTAGTTGGCAGTGACCCTGCCTACGAAGCTGGAGGTTGCGGGTTCGAATCCCGGCTAGGGCATTATTTGTGTATTTATTAATCACAAATATTTCTGCCTTGGTCATAGTTATTTAAGCATCTATATATTATTATTATTATGTGCTTACCGTGGAACTAAGTCGATTTGTGTAAGATATATGTCCCAAGATATTTATTTATTTATGTATTACTAACGAGCGTGTTTAATCACTCGAATTAGTATTCCGCTTACCGACCGTGATGCATACAATGTTTTTCATTACACTTGCCGACAAAAAAATAAGTTTTAAGACAAAATATTATTAAATGACTTACTAACATTTTTAATTTTTATAACTCCCTCGGGAATTTCACTTTTCAATAATTCCCGCGACGCATGCAAGCAATGGCACGTTTAGATAAGAGACAAGAGTGATTAAAAATATATCGTAGCGTTCAAAAATATCTGAACACGCCTCTACCGTTATTTTTGAACTTCTTCGTGCTAGTAAGACGAAAAAATGTGTGATTGCTGCTTTGGTAACGTCTTGACAATTTTGCTACGTAGTACGGTCAAATCGTACATAATTTTACCCTAAACTCGCAAATCAAGTAGTATCGCTGCATTTTTGGTATGTTGTTTAGACACCATAGGACAGTATAAAACCATATTTTGCAAGCAAAAAAAAGTTGTGCTAGCTGGGTAGTACGTGAAAAACTGCGACGTGAAAATTTACGACCATTTTTTAGTTTCTGATTTTTATTTAAAAAACCTTACGTTTTTTGATATCATATGTAAATAAACGTTTAAAGACTAATAAATTTCCAACAAGTTGAGCTAACATGCATTACCGTAGGTCTTATAGTTTCAGAGATTCGAGACTTTAAAAAGTACCCTTTTTTGTAAACTAGATAAAATTTTGTGTTTTGCTAACGTTTTCGACTTAATATCGCCTCACCTAATTATGCTACGAAAAACATGCAATAATGACCTTATAGCGCACTTAATTTTCTTTAATTTAAGGGTAAAATTAGGTCAGTGAACTTTGTAGTTGAAAGTATAAACCCGAAATTCCAAAGGCAGGAGGCCCGCTATCTAAGTTTTTCATACAAATCGCAAGTCGAGTTGCAAAGCTGCAATTTTGGTATATTATAAAGGCTTTATAGATATAGAAGAAAATGCATATTAAAAGAAAAACAAAAAAATAATTTGGGCATAGGATGTAAAAAACGGAAAAAAAATCGCACTTTTTTTAGTTTTTGACGTTTAAATAAAAATCTGTTATCTTTTTGATACTGATTGCTATAAAACTAAGAAAGAACATTAAATTTGAAAGGATTTGAGCTACGTTGCATCACCGTAAGTTATATATATTTTGAGATACGACATTTCATAAAGTGCCCTTTTATCAAAACATAAACAAATTTTAGGTTACGTTAAAGCTATTCACTAAATATTGGCAAAACGTTCGCGCTAAGAAAAAAAAATAATTGTAGATAATAACTACATTAAATTTGGAACAAATTGAGCCGATAACAATTACTGTAAGTCTTATAGTTGGGGGTATACGAGGCTTCAAAACATGCATTTATTTTCTTAACTTAATGAAGGGCATATTTTGAAATGTCGTATCTCTAAATCTATAGGTATAATTTACGGTAATGCAAGGTAGCTCAAATCCTTTCAAATTGTATATTCTTTCATAGTTTTATAGCAATTAGTATCAAAAAGTTATAGTTTTTTAGTTAAACGTCAAAAACTAAAAAAAGTCCGATTTTTTTTCAGTTTTTTACGTCCTATACCTACCTACATCCTTTTTTTTTCTTGTAATATGCATTTTCGTACATCCCTATAGAGCCTATATAATATACAAAAATTGCAGCTTTGCAACACGACTTGCCATTTGTATGAAAAACTTAGATAGCGGACCTCCTGCTTTTTGAATTTCGCGTTTTTAGTTTCAATTACAAAGTTTACTGACCTGATTTTACCCTTAAATGAAAGAATATTAATTGCGCTATAAGATAATTATTTCATGTTTTTCGTAGCATAATTAGGTAAGGCGATAGTAAACCAAAAACGTTAGCAAAATTCAACATTTTATCTAGTTTACAAAACAGGGTACTAATTGAAGTCTCGAATCTCTGAAACTATAAGACCTACGGTAATGCATGTTATCTCATCTTGTTACAAATTAATTCATCTTTAAACGTTACCTGATACATATTGTCAAAAAACGTAAAGCTTTTTTTATAAAAATCAGAAACTAAAAGTATACAGTAAATTTCACAGTTTTTCACGTATAACGCAGCTAGCACAACTTTTTTTGCTTGCAAAATGTGGTTTTATACTGCCCTATGGTGTCTAAATAACATACCAAAAATGCAGCTTTACTACATGTTTTGCGAGTTTAATGTACGATTTGACCGTACTAACGAACAAATAAAACATGGAAGCCGCACGTCAATATAAATTGCCTTGATTGGCCTTATTGTATAAAAAATTGTCAAAGATGTTGCGCCGAAATATGCGCGGTGTTAAGAAAAGCGCTATGTTCTGCCCATCTTGGCACAATTTAACAATTGGTTTTCGGGGCATTTTTGAGCTGGCGTTAGACGTCCATGGACCCATTTCTCAAAAGCTTGTAACTTGTAATACAAGTGAAAGTCTCTTTTTGACACTATGAAATTAGAGGATGACTTCCGCTTGTATTACAAGTTACAAGCTTTCGAGAAATGGGCCCCAATGTCGCAGCAATGGTCGCAGCAATTTCGTGTTCCGATATTTATGACCACCCTGTCCGTTCCGATGATTACGACGGCTACTGCAGTTTAAACTTAACAAATAAGCGCCCAAATCATAAACATGGCCGTCTTGAGCATATTGCAATTTACATAGTCGTATGCATGTGAAGCTATCCAAAACTATATACAGGGTGCATCGGGAATAAATGGGTTATTTGAGTTAAGGAATACTGGATACCTATTGCTTACATACTTCTATGTGAATAATGATAGATGGGTTTATACCAAACTAGCGAATTCTCATTCTATCCCCACTCTACGAACGTTTTGTGTAACGAACGAATTTCAAAGGGTGGGGATAGAATGGGCATTCGCACGTTTGGTGTAAACCCACCTTTATAATTCACATAGAAGTATGTGAGTAATATTCAGTATGGAAAATCCTTAAGTTATGTTTTATTGAATTAGCCATGTTACTGCAGCTGCAAGACTTCGTTAAAAGTTGATATATTGAAAAATTGATGTTACTGACTTTGCTTATATATTAAACTTACATTTAATTATATCCTGACTATATCTTTACTCGATTAAGACCCGTTTATCTTTAAAATATGAGTGATAATCGTGAAAGTTTAAATCAATATATGACAGATTTGTTGTACAAGATAGCAAAGTGCTGCACTTGCACCGACTTTGGTAGTTCTTGTTAGATCTAATCATATGTCGGTTTTGACGGTAGGCATACAAAAATTTGAATTTTCCTCTGAAATAATGATAGGCATCGTGAAAGATCATATTTTTCATCACATTTGCTGTCTAAGCGCGCCATTGCGTGCATGCATAGGATGTAATAGAAAAGTGAAATTCCCTAGGGAGTAATAGAAATGTCAGTACGTCATTTCATAATATTTTGTCTTTTCTAATATATATTTATTGTCAAAACTACAATTTATGTACATAGACTAAATTTAACTAATCTACTTAACCTTACCTATATCTAAGATTGGCCCTTGTGGCATTGTACCGAGGATGCTGGCGGCATTTCCTCGCTGTATCGCATTTTGTCTTAAATTTTTTTGTCGGCATGGTGATGAAAAACATTGTATGCATCACGGTCGGTAAGCGGAGTACTTACCTCCCTTCATGCACAATGTACTATTATATTTTTAGGACAAACGGAAGTTACTTAACCGCGTAAACTAAAAAAATGCCGAGAGATCAAAAAGACGGTTTTTGGTGTAAATTGGTGTCTAATTCTGGACGCACCCTGTATACGCCCATGCATATTGCACTTGCACCGACTTTGATCTAACTTGGCCGGACTCAGGCGAGCTAAATATCCTAAACTAACGCGGGACACACTGTCCTTTAAAATGGACAACATTCATGGAAGCTACGAACAAATAAAACATGGAAGCCCTAGCCATACTAAATTGCCTTTCAAAAACGGTTCTGAATTTTAGTTGACAAGTGTCACCCCCTGTTCAATGCATCACGGCAATGAATTTGAATATCAACCTATAAAAAACTTAAAGCGCTATTTAAAAATAGTTGTGATTGGTACATCAAAGTTTTGATTGGCGATATTCAATAAACATTTGTCAAAGATGTTGCGCCGAAATATGCGCGGTGTCACGAAAAGCGCTATGTCCTGCCCATCTTGGCACAATTGAACAATTGGTTTTGGGGGCATTTTTGAGCTGGCGTTAGACGTCCATGTTATATATGGTCGCAGTATGAAAGTAATAAATAGTTTGTCTTGGGTTTTACACGCTCGACGCACAAACAGAGAGAATCAAATCGTCTCTTTCTCACCCTAATGTTGTAAACTCAAAAAAAGAGATGCATATACCGATTTTGTTACTGCCAAAGTCGGTTTGATAGACTATAATTACTTTTTACTCTCTTATTCATAAACGTCTCCTAACTTAGCAATCGCTTAAGTACCTTTTGTCCCTTATGGTCTTTTTTTTTAATATCTTGGCACATTTTACACAAATCGACCTATGCCCACGGTAAGCTCAATTAAAGGCTTGTGATGTGGGTATACTCCCTTTCAAATACCATAGCCCGATGCCACTGCAAAGTTTTATGTGGCATCGGGCCATGGTACTTGAAATGGAGTATACCAGGCGATGATATATAATATAATACATATAGATAGATACAACATCATCATCATCAGCCCGTTGCAGTCCACTGCTGGACATAGGCCTCCCCCAAGGTACGCCACAGAGCTCGGTCTGCTGCTTTATGCATCCAGTTTCTGATAGATACATATAGATACTTAAATACATACACAGCCACGACCAAGGAACAAATATTTGTGATAAATAAATACACAAATAATGCCCTCGCCAGGATTTGAACCCGGAACCTCCAGCTTCGTAGGCAGGGTCACTACCTACTAGGCTACGGAGGCTGACAAAGACTATCGGCTTGTTACGTTAGAAGTTTACGAATAAGGGGGTAACATATCACACCCTATCTCAGTCCACTGCTGCACAAAGGCCTCTCCTATACCCTCCATCCATAACATCCCACACGTTACAGATGACGGCTTTGAAATGTCTATAAAACTGGTTGCTAACCGCAATTTTGGGTCAAACTCAAAATCATGTTATGAGTATTTCCGGTGGACATTTTAAAAGTTAAGGGCTATGAGAGTTAATTTTCTTATTAAACCCTTATTGTCATTTAAAGGCACTCCTTTCCTATTGAATTGTATGATAAAAATCACGACTACACTCCTACCAGTTGCTTACTATTGGCCACAGGAAAGAGGGGCTCTATAGTTCAGCTGTAGCAGCACCTATAGTTCAGCAGTGTTATTCACTAAGGAAACCGCCTTGCTGTCAGCGCTGTGTCAGCGCTGCGGCAGCGTCGAGCCTAAAAATGGTATTCACTAATGTACTTTAAACGACACTAGTGCTCGGCGACGAATGCGGCGTGAGCTGGAACTAAACTGCGTCGAGAAATTGACGTTTAATGTAGGTACGAAACGAACTTCGTATTCTCTAACGAAAAACAGCGACGAACTCGCCCACAACCTCGCTCACAGCCTAGATTTCTAATGTCAAATAAAACAGCTAGGATTTTAGACAAGGCTGTCTTGACGTCGAGCTCGTTGACGAACGCAGAGTCGAATGTGTGAATAAGAGAATAGCATAGCAGTTCGATGGTTAACCTGTGGACAGGTAGTAATGATTTTTATCATACAACGCAATGAAAAAGGAGTACGTCTTAATGAAGATAAGGCTTTCATAATAAAATCAAGCTTTAAAGGCCTTAACTTGTAGATTGTCCACCGGAAAGACTCCGAACATGGGTTTGCGTTTGACCCTTTTATACAAATCGTATTTAAAACCGGTGAGTATTCACTAGGAAATAGGCTGTTTGTCTGTGTGTCAGCGTCGGTACACGAGGCTTGTAAGCCAACTTGGTCTGCGCGCTTCGTGTGGAATATGCAGTTTTATGCACGAGTTAGCGGCGATTTACAACTTGGTCTTTACAACTTTTTTCTAGTGGCTGTATAGCCTCGGAAAAAAACAAGATGAATTTTAATGTCATCTACAATAGGACGAATATTACCTAGGCCTAGGTAACCTAACAAATAAATAAATTACGTCGACTAAGGGATTGAAGTGTCACTGACCATTATTTGATAAAAGATTGATGATGGGCAGCAGCGTCATCATAGTGGACACATCACTGCGATCGCCAATCCGCTTACCCAGCGTGGCGATTATGGGCTAATGCGACCCCACGCATTATTAAAAGGAAAGGCTTACGTCCAGCAGTGGACTATCATAGGCTGATGATGATGATGATGATGATGATGATGATATTAATTAATTTAACAACATCTCGACGTTTCGAACCCTTTACGGGGTTCTTGGTCTACGGGTGACTTATCAGGCACTTATATGGTAAAAAAACCGAAATAAGTTTATATAAAACTTTATTTCATAACTTATCCTCTAATTATGTACAATTTAATGTAGACTTAGAAAATGGTAACATCATTACATTTTTAATAAAAATATTAAATAATAACTTTATTTGGTAACACTGGAAGCTTATCAAACCGTACCAAGTATAAATACATCTATTCTAAAAGATTTCTTATAAGTACATTGTAAATTGACGTACAATGCTCATAACTATAGTTCAAAAGCTATTTATTCGTACGGTCAACTAAGATATTTGCCTTAAAACTTCTGCATTCGAGTCGTATTGGAGTTGTGTAAGGTAAATAACTTAGTTGACTGTACTGACATATTGAAGAGAGCGCTTTCAAAACTTGCTACACAATCTTTGTAAAATTGCTATCGTAAACAGAAAAATAAAACATTCCTAGACATATTCAAACAAAAAAATAAGTAGGTAATTGATTTACTTCATAAATATAATCATCCTTTTGGCTAATATAGGAGGTTTAAGAGTAAGTACGAGTATTTCCATACGCAAACACTGAGTCCTAAACGAACAGTGCAAAGTAGGGCCTGGTACCGTTCCGTGCGCAAAGTTAACTTTTCCGCACTAGTTAGGCAAATTATGTTTCAGGTTCGGTAAAACTCGATAAAGGAAATCAAACGATTTCAAAAATGAGTGACGCAATCTGTTTCATTCATGGTTCTATTGCAAAACTTTAATCGATGCAAATGACAGATCGCCTTTACAAAATCCGCGATTGTTTGATTTAGGTATACATCAGTTTAGTTGTTCGAAACCGGTTTATCCAATAACAACTTTTACAAAAATGTATTTGTGGGTAGTTCTATGCGATTATTTTGTCGCACCAATCAAGTCATTACCATTCCCAAATTATTGACGAACTGCGTATAAGTAAGTAGTGGAGTCATTTTCGGTTATCTTGTAGCAGACGCATGTTTGTCTGCTATTGTGGCATAATAGTCTCGTTTGCTTTTATAAAACGGACAACAAAGTGGTGATGGTAATGGACAACAAAGTGGTGATGGTAATGAACAATAAAAACACGTAAAAAAATCGCATAGAAACACCATTGTAAACCGGTAAGTACATATAATATGCTTATATAAAAACGGATTCTCGAAATTCTTGAATAAAGCCAAAATGAAACGGTTTTGCGTCAATGATATGGTATCGAAAAACTGATATCCGAGCCTTGTTTGAAGCAATACTACCACAGTTTTTTATGTGTAACTTAAGTACCTGTTAATTTTATCAATAAACGTGTTTGTTAAAACCGGTTTCGCTCCTGAAAAGTCTATATTTTTCTTCAAATTCACAAAAGAAGCTATCGTAGATGCCAAAAATCCTTTAGGAGTTGATACTGGATTTGTATATGAGACTGGACTTGAGTATGATACTGGCGTAACGGATACAGGAGATAAAGTACTCCGAATATTTGTGTAGAAATTAGGTTTGGTTGTACCAATTATAACTACTCTTTCTGTTGTTACATCAAAGTATGGGCTTGCAGTTGTAGACGGCACGTTTAATTCAATTGGTATTTTTGAGTATAAATATTCGTTATTTGATGGTGATTTAAACGGCTTCTTTTGAATGAAAAGTGGTTTCAATTCTTCATAGGAAGGAACTACTGTAGATGCAGTACTGTAGGTTTTAGGTACAACTTTTGGATTCTTAGGTCCTGAAAATGCTGTAAATTTGCTTTTATGAGGATCATATTTATTATACTTGTCTTCGTATTCTAATGAATAATCATTTCCATAATATTCTTTAGAATCTCCGTACTGATAATCTTCTTTAGATCCATGATTTTCTACAACTGGCTTCGTATCTTGAACATAAGTATTATCGTTGATATCGTTAATTCTTTTAACATTATACGCTAGGTTCTTTTTATAATCAAAATTATAATTCCGCGTGTTGTAATCAATATTGTTTATGTAATTCTCATTCTGATTTCTACCTTGATTTTGATCATAATTTCTATTACTTATATAATTATTTCTATGATTATTATAATTCCTGTTTACATTGTAATCTATACTGTTGCCTGCAGTTTTATCATCATCATATCTGACATCAGCTTTGTACCCGTTTTCGTCGGCTGTGTATGAGACTATTTGCATGCGTCCGTCCGGGAGTCGAACCCGGTACTCCCCGTTGGTGGCTGTGCCGCTGCTGTGTTGTGAATGTGAGAAGTCATCTCCGGTTTTCTGATCTCGTACTATATAGGAGAATGCGTAGTTTTGAGCCTGAAATAAGTACAATTAATAATTATATTTTGTCAGCCTCCGTAGCCTAGTTGGTAGTGACCCTGCCTGCAAAGCTGGAGGTTCCGGGTTCGAATCCCGGCGAGGGCATTATTTGTGTATTTATTTATCACAAATATTTGTTCCTTGGTCATGGCTGTCTATATATTTAAGTATCTATATGTATCTATCTATTATATATATCGTCGCCTGGTACCCACATTCCAAGCCTTAATTGAGCTTACCGTGGGACTACGTCAATTTGTGTAAGATGTCCCAAGATATTTATAATATGTTTTTTTTTGTTATTTAGGTTATTTTTCATATTTTAATGTAGCCTAACCTGATAAAATAAAAACATGAGCTACATGACTAATTAGTTAAACGCGAGAATAACATGACATGTATCTTGTAGTGCTCTCACATTTGTTGTTATTTATGTTAAGTATATAAAGATATAAAACAAGGTGTATCAAGGACAATGCTATACAAAACTAAAATGTTTAAGAGCTACTTGCGATTATAGTTTCTTAAGGTGGATTTAGACCAAAAGAGCATTCATTGATTCTATCCCGAACTCTACGAAATCAACGAATTTCGACGAATCACGTTTTATGTAGCGAACGAATTTCGTAGAATGGGGGATAGAATGAGTGAATGCTCGTTTGGTCTAAATGCACCTTTTTATTTCTTTAGATCCGGAGAAATGACTCTATATTATTATTATTCTAGATTATTCTACATCATTATGCTCTTTATTCAGTAAATTCCTTAGATTAGGCTTATCTTTTAGGCCTCTTATTATTATTGTCAATTATTATGACAATATTACTTGTAGCATTTTCCTTAAACTTATTTTATGGCACGAACTGTGTTATATTATTGATATTATAAACTTCCGTAATAATTTAAAGTGGCGTTTTGATATTTACCTGATTATAATCATTATTATCATCATCGTTGACGTTATTGCTTTCGTATTGTCTCCCGTAGTCTGGTTCCTTGATCTGAAATGAATATACATAAAATATCACATTAGATACATCATCAGCCTATTATAGTCCACTGCTGGATATAGGTCTCTCTTATTAACTATGCGTATGGTAGGAGGTAATGCCCATAATCGCCACGCTGGGCAAGCGGATTGGCGATCGCAGTAATGTGTCCACTATGATGACGCTGCTACCCATTACAATATTGTGTTAACGAATGGTCAGGGATATTTCAGTCCCTTAGTCGACTCTTACGGGAAGAGTTGGGGTGGTGAAAAATGTATTGTTATTGGATGCTTAGCCAAGTTGCCAATCGCTAACGCTTAATCGTCAATCGTAAACGAAAGGCAGCTAACTGTCTTTGTCGCACTAATATGAAAGAATGACAGAGAGGGAAAACTACGATACGCAACTAAGCGTTAGCAATTGGATTGGCAACTTGGCTAAGAACCCTGGCGTCACTATACGATCAGTTTTATGCACTGTTTAAATAATTTCCTTATATAATTCTTTATAAAATTCCTGAAAATGTACTAAGTAATTGAAAAAATACAATACTTTTTTAAACCAATTAAAGTCCTATCTACTGAATTTATGCCTATATTCCTTGCAGGACTTCTTAGGATATCAAACTTAGCCTATAAGTGCTTTTTTTTTTGTTTTGTTGAATTATTTATAACTGCCACCCCCTAGTTGGGTCCATGTTTGTGCTTCGGACGTAGGCCTCTCCTATTAACTATGCCATACGCATTAGGAGATAAATGCCCATAATAGCTACGCTGAGCAAGCGGGTTGGCGATCGCAGTAATGTGTCCACTATGATGACGCTGCTGCCCATCATCAATTTTTTATCAAATAATGGCAAGTGACTTTTCAATCCCTTAGTCGACTCTTACGACACCCGCAGGTCGTTGTCGTCACCACACAAATTAGCATGATTATAATAGCTGAATACCTTATAGTTACTGTGCGTAGGATTTTTTTGGTGTTGCCTCAGATTCTGATTTGCATGTTCCGAAAACACCCTGTATATGGGAGGTAGCGTTGGTTGCTGTTCCTGCAAATATATCATGCTGTAGATATAGAACATAAATTAAGCATAATTATAAGCGTTATTAAGGACTATTAATGTCATTGTCATATCAGCCGAAAGACGTCCACTGCTGAAGATAGGCCAAAGATTGCCACAATGACCGGTCCTGCGACCTTCACCAGGTCATCAGTCCACCGTGATGGGCCTACCCACGCTGCGCCTTCCAGTACCTGGAGGGCTACTACGATCTCTAAAATGCGATTCAGTTTAGGTTTGGCTTGTAAGTTTTTGACAGGTTTCCATGGAACAGACACATCGTGATACAGTTTGGGCTTAAATTGAATCGCATTAGTAGATGGTGGTAGCACCAGGATGCTCAGCCAAGTTGCCAATCGCTAACGCTTAATCGTTAATCGTAAGCGAAAGGCAGCTAACTGTCTTTGTCGCACTAATATGAAAGAGTGACAGAGAGGGAAACTACGATACGCTATTTAGTGTTAGCGTTTGGCAACTTGGCTAAGCATCCTGGTCGTCAGTTCGTCACTCGAAAACCTTTCCTACTATTGTTATTTCCTACTATCTCGGGGTCAAAGACGGGATCAAGTGTCCATTTTTATATAGAAAATACTCCAAACGGGCTGATTTCAAAGAGAGTTTTCTAATACATATATTGAACAACAGATTATAATTGGAATATTACTGAATTAATAATTTAATCCAAAACAAAATTAAAATGGCCTTTATAATCAATGGTGCACCTAAGCAAAATTTTAGTGTTAAAAAAATTCCTATAATGTGGGTATGGAAAAAAGGGATTTTTTAGTTATAGTTATAACATAGCTATTTTTATATGTATCGTCCGAAGCGTTCAAAAATATCTGAACACACCTCTATCGACATGGCAATAAAGGCGTGTTCAGATATTTTTGAACGCTTCGGACGCTCCGATATATCTGATGGTGACAGTACAGCCATCGAAACAATAAATATTTGACTATTTCTTATTACTTAATGCTTACGTCTCAATCCATAAATCCCTATTATATTCAAATGTAAACATATATTACGTAACATATTCCCACGTACTATTCCCACGGAAAAACGTGTATTTGCGGGAACAATAGCAATATTGTGCGATGTGGGCCTCGCAGTGACTTGCCCGTTGTATCAAGAGGCCGGGTGGGGCCACAGGACTCGCGGACGAATTTTGTATCACATCACATCACATCACCAGCCTATGATAGTCCACTGCTGGACGTAGGCCTCTCCTATAAACTATGCGTATAGACGCATTAGGAGGTAAATGCCCATAATCGCCACGCTGGGCAAGCGGATTGGCGATCGCAGTAAGTAATGTTTCCACTATGATGACGCTGCTGCCCGTCATCATTCGTTTATCAAATAATGGTCAGTGACACTTCAATCCCTTAGTCGACTCTTACGACACCCGCAGGAGGAGATGGGGTAGTGACAAATGTATTCTTACTAAGTCACCACACACATAATTTTGTATCCCTAATCAGAAAAGTGTTTCATTTTACCCCAACGCACCTTGTTGGGGTAAGATGAAACACTTTTCTGAATAGGGAAATACAGAAAGTAGTCCTTCTGCTGGTAGAAGGAAAAGGTAGCATTATATCTTACCCCATTAAAAAAACCGTGTTATCTTCACCTAACACACCTTACGAACTTTTTAAATTTTAGGGACACTCAGTTAGCGTGAAATTAAAAAACCTTAAAATGTTCAGTCAGGTTTGTAACGACAATTAAGCAATCAATTTCAATAAAAACTCGGATTTTGTGTTAATTTTAAAAATGTTACAAACCTGACTGCTATTAAAGGTTTTTAAGATCACGCTAGGTATCCCTATCAGTGAAAATGCCCATATTAGGGCGGAGCGTTTCTAAAATAATGCTACTTTTATAAAATATTAGTTGAATTTTCAACGTTCTAACTAATCAGATTCACGAGCTCTATAAAATTGTGGTTAAAAAAGTGTATGCGGATTTTTTCCAATTGTGTTACAATTTTCTATAAAAAAACATGTATTTCATAAAATTGGCATTTTTTTTTAAAACACTAGGCAATATAAAAGATAATAGAAAAGACAGCTCATATAATTATTTTTTTTAGATGACTGACGATTTAAGGGATAAGTTCGCCTTTGTGCTTATTTTAACAGTTATTTATCATGTTATGTTTTGTTTTTCTGTACAATAAATTTTACTATTACTACGATTGGTATATCTTGTAAAATGATCTTCACGGGTCAGATCCGCTACTCGCGCGCTTCGTGGCCCCACGAAGGAGCGTTTCGGGTGTTTTTTCCATCTGTGCAATGATTGATCACAAACAGGTGCTTTGTAGCATTAACAGCCATTGTTGCTAATTAGTCATGCTATCTAGTCATGCTATCGATCAAGGGAATCACATATATAGGTCAGTCGCTACGAACAAATAAAACATGGAAGCCTCACGCCATATTAAATTGCCTTTCAAAAACGGTCCTAAATTTTATTTGACAACAGTCACCCCCTCTTCAATGCATCACGGTAATGAATGTCAATATCAACCTATAAACATAAACCGCCATTTAAAAATAGTTGTGATAGGTCCATCAAAGTTTTGATTGGCTATATTCTACAAACATTTGTCAAAGATGTTGCGCCGAAATATGCACGGTGTTAAGAAAAGCGCTATGCCCTGCCCATCTTGGCACAATTGAACAATTGATTTTGGGGGCATTTTTGAGCTGGCGTAAGACGTCCATGTTATATATAGTCACAGTCCTGTATTTTAGTTGACTAATGTCACCCCCTCTTTAATGCATCACGACAATAGTAGTAACACTAGTTCAATGTCAACGTATAAAAAATTAAACCGCCATTTAAATATAGTTGTGATTGGTGCATCAAACTTTTGATTGGCTATAATTCTATAAGCATTTATCAAAGGTGTTGCGCCGAAATATGCACGGTGTTAAGAAAAGCGCTATGCCCTGCCCATCTTGGCACAATTGAACAATTGATTTTGGGGGCATTTTTGAGCTGGCGTTAGACGTCCATGTTATATATAGTCACAGATATAATATAATATATTAAGATGGGCAGGGCATAGCGCTTTTCTTAACACCGTGCATATTTCGGCGCAACACCTTTGACACATGTTTTCACCTTTGACATTACTATGTATTTCGTTCGTTAACGCTAAAATTTAATTTTAGATAATTCTCGTTTCGAATTATATTTATATGTCTGTTAAATAATAAAATAATCTATACTTGTTTCCCAAGAAAATATTTATTGAAAAACTTGATTGAAAAATATTGTCTGCTTTATTTGGAAAATAATTGGGGGCCAAGGGGCCTCCACTCCTTTGTTGCCCTGAAGCCTCTCAACCTCTAAATCCGGCTCTGAGTACTGCTATGCTATTCTCTTATTCACACATTCGACGCTGCGTTCATCAACGAGCTCGACGTCGAGACAGCCTTCACTTCGACGTCGAGCGCAGTGCTGTGAAAAACGGTTTTCACTAACGTAGAACAGCTCGTCGTCGAACTGTAGGCGGTAACTCTCGACGCAGTGTAGTTCCAGCTCACGCCGCATTCGTCGCCGAGCGCTAGCAAGGCGGTTTCCTTAGTGAATAACACTGCTAGACATAAAATATCGAAATTATATTACCTCAAACCCTTACCTCATAATCATACTGAAACGGCTGGTTGACATACACATCGTTCACCCTGCTCTGCTCGGCGATGGAGTTGTTCTCGCTCCTGGCGAAGGACTCCAGTAATGGGCGTGACGTCACGATGAGGGGGGGACGCGGAGGTGGGGGCGCGTCGTTCGGGAATACCACTGGACCTTGTCTGTGGACAGGGTTTAAAAAAAGAGTTAGATTACAGTCAAGTGTAAAAATAAGCCGTGTGGTGACGGCAGTAAAAATGCATTTGTCACCACCCCAACTCCTCCTGCGGGTGTCGTAAGAGTCGACTAAGGGATTAAAGTGTCACTGACCATTCTACAAGATTGAGGATGGGCAGCAGCGTCATCATAGTGGACACATTACTGCGATCGCCAATCCGCTTGCCCAGAGTGGCGATTATGGGCATTTACCTCCTAATGCGTCTATACGCATAGTTAATAGGAGAGGCCTACGTCCAGCAGTGGACTATCAAGGCTGATGATGATGATGATGCAAAAATAAGTATCGAAAGAATCCGCTCATAAATATGTTACGACGTTCTTATAAAAGGTGCATTCAGACTAAACGAGCATTCGCTATTCGATCCCCCCAGTCTACGAAATTCGACCGTTACACAAAACGTGTTTCGTTGATTTCGAAGAGCGGGGGATAGAATATCGAATGCTCGTTTGGTCTGAATGCACCTTTACACAGAATTAGAGTGCACTGGGACACATTTTTGAGCATTTTTTGTACAACTTTTTTGTCTTTGTACAAGAGTTTTTGTATATTAATCGTCAGTAGAATTGAAAGAAAAAATACGGCTGGACGTAGGCGTCTGCTATTAACTATACGTAATACAGTTAAAGGCAAAAGCAAAATAAGGTGTAAACATATAAAAATGCTCTAAAATATGTCCCAGTACACTTTAATTCTGTGTAATAAGAACGGCGTAACATATTTAAAAGAGGATTATTTCGATACATTTTTTTTCACTTGACTGTATTTTTTTTTATGTGACTAAGGTAAACAACTGAGCTCTCAGCCCACCTGATGGAAAGCAGCAACTGAAGTCCATGGGCATAGTGACCAAAAAAATCGCCTATGCGCTGCCTACCCTGAGCATTTCAGATGGATTGGCTCTATGCCAATAAATACACCGGCTATCTTACCTCCAAACCGGAACACAGTACTAACTATTTAGCGGCAGGTTAACGGGTAAGACGGTGGTAGCTATCCGGGAGGACTCTGCGCGAGGTCCTACCACCAGCAAAAAATTAGGAGGTAATTTCTCATAACCGGCACGTTGGTGAAGCGGATTGTTGATCGCAGTAATGTGTCCACTATGATGACGCTGCTGCCCATCATCAAACTTTTATCAAATAGTGGTCAGTGACACTTCAATCCCTTAGTCGACTCTTACGACACCCGCAGGAGGAGTTGGGGTGGTGACAAATGTATTCTTACTGCCGTCACCACACGGCAGCCGTCGGCGTCCTACTCGCACTTGGCCGGTTTTTTTTTAATGTAATGAAAATACGAAATGTAATATAAGAGTAAATTGTGTGACGTCACAAGTCGTGTTTCTAACGATAATTGCATATTTCAGATGCCGAAGTAGGTTAACGTGGTGACAGCGTAGAATCGAACTCGTTATACAAAATGGCGACTTTATGTAGAGCAAGTGTTATTGCCATTTTATTGCATGTGTAATAATAATTTGTGTGTGTAGAAAGTGAATCTTCTAAGCCTTCCGCTGTAGCCATTCTTAATTACCGTAACTTGCTGGTGGTGGTGCCGTTTTGCTGGTATCGAAACCAGTACATGATATATGGTATGGTACAAAATACAGGGTGAAATTTAAATCGTGAATCGTAATATGTTTTTCTAGCTCTATAAACAACTAACAATTAAATGCCCCACAAGTTACTTAAAAATGGACATGTTATTTTTTTTTGTATTTTTTGGTGCTTGTGTTTTTGTATTTTTGGCTTTATAATATCAAAACGGATTATTAAGACAAATTAATTGAATAATTTAAATTACCTCTTCAAATTGAAGTAATTAATAACGCCAATTTTGTCATTTCGTTAAAAATTAAATAATATTTATTACATTTGACGTTTTAAATAGCTTAAATAATCGTTATAATTTCTTAGAATCACCTTAAAAATAAAGAAAGCCAACAAAAAAAAACATGACTATTTCTAAGTAACTTGTGGGGCAACCAATTGTTAGTAATTCATAGAGTTAGAAAAACATATTACAATTCACGATTTCAATTTCACCCTGTATAGGTACAATAGGTAGTGGTAACTCGAGTTTGCCTCGAGCTATTCGCTTGTTAGGCAAAGCTAAGCGCTAAGTTTAACAGAGGTTTAACTTGTACCGTTATTAAATAGAAATGCTGAATCTTATTACCTAAGCTAATGTTTACATTTCAACCAAATACTTAGCCGTGTGGTGACGGCAGTAAGAATACATTTGTCACCACCCCAACTCCTCCTGCGGGTGTCGTAAGAGTCGACTAAGGTATTGAAGTGTCACTGACCACTATTTGATGAAAGATTGATGATGGGCAGCAGCGTCATCATAGTGGACACATTACTGCGATCGGCAATCCGCTTGCCCAGCGTGGCGCTTTATGGGCATTTAACTCCTAATGCGTTTATACGCATAGTTAATAGGAGAGGCCTACGTACAGCAGTGGACTATCTTAGGCTGATGATGATAATTACTCTCGCTATGCATGCAAGCAATGGCGCGCTTAGAAAGCAAGTGTGATGAAAAAGTTTAATTAACTCACTTGGTAGGTTTGACTTCCTTAAGATACTGCTCGTAAGGGTGATGGTTGAAATGCCTGGGTCCAAGCAGGCTGGACGGTGTAGATATGTCCGCGGCCACCCTGGATAGCAGGGTGAAGAGGAGGAGACAAAACATTGTCTGAAAAGAAACCGGAATGTCAAATCGTGGGAAGGTTAGGGAACATACCCATAATACGTGACCCTTTTTAAGCATTTTTTAAACCCCCCCCCTAGTTTTCACGTAGTCTTTTTTGGTATTTGCAAAAGCGTACTGCGAGAGTGCAGGCGTGGGTTAAATAGTAAATTTAAATTGTAGAATTGTACTTTTGGTATTAAAAAATATTGGTGGCGATATTAAGATATTGAATTATATTAATGGTTGTTTATTAAACGGTACAAATTGTGCATAAAAAAAGGTATGACATAAGTAATAATTAAATCTAAAGTATACTATCAAATTAAAACTAAATAAACTAAAGAATAAAATATAACCATGCCTGGGATAACTGGGGGCAAGTTATAGGGATTTGATATCGATTAAAAAGATGTCGATATAATTATAATAAAATATGTGCTTATTGAACATTATCGATTACAGTACAGAGGTTCGATGTCATATCTGATATCGGGCCTCTTGTATGCAGATGTCATTTTAATCAAAATTACAATTTAAATATTGATATTTTAATATTAATTGTATATTTTGAAAACTAATTTAAAATAAACGCGTAACTACCCGTTTAAACTTATTTTTTATTTTAATTGAAGAGTAAGTACCTAATATTTATTTATGTCGAATAACATTTTGATGTTGTCATTTACAATAACATCGATATATTTTTAGTCGATAAAATATTTTGCTACATCACTTTCGTATAAATGCCCCGAGTTATCCCAGGTATGAATATAACCATAATATAACTAAACTAAAGTAACCTATCAAATTAAGACTTGAAAAATTTTATATTAAGATATTAGTAGGCGCAAATGTGTGGAACATCACATATTTTACTCTAAACGGATGTCGGTCCCATAGTAAACGTTTATCAATATGACCTCAGCATTAACCCTCTAAATTTTGGCCGGTGAATACAAAATCACTTAGTTATGACTTCTAAGCCTAAATCTAGCATCTATACATAATAGGGTCGTAAATAGAAAAAAAACCAAATGTTTTATTTTAAAATATTTGAAAAAAAATCATGAAAAAAACCAAGCACTATGGTTTTTTTTTCAGGTGTTCAAATAATACTAAAAGATACTTTTTTTCGTGATTTATCGTGTATATTTAACTAAGAACATTCAAGTAAGTATGTCAATGTTATGTAAGTTTGTAACTACATTATTCAGCATTAAAAGAAAAAAAAAAAAACTGTTTGGACTTCGTAGGTACAGTGGTACAGTCGAGTGCATTAATATATAGACACATTTGTAAGGGATCAGTATGGAGAAGTGTATATATATTAATGCCCTTGACTGTACGTTAACTACCTAATACGGATTTCGTTAATTTTAGTTTTATAAACCTAAAATAAAAGTTGTTAAATAGTATTCGTTTAATAGTTAACATAAAGTTTAAAAAACTTTAAACAAAGTATTAAAAGGCTTGCAAATTTTGAGATTTCTAACTTTTGGAAAAAAACACATTTCAGAACAAAACCCGTTTTTTTTCATGATTTTTTTAAGCCAGAAACTAACCGTTTTTTGTAACCCTAATACATACCCCAGCGGACCTAAGGTTTATGAGTTATCACGAAAATCAACAATACAGACAGATTTTCAATACCCAATCAAAAGCGGCGTTGGCAGCAGCGAATTAAAATTCTTTATTTCTTGATTGCATCTATTGTTTGGTGGCACCATTCAGAGCACTTGCGCACTAGACGCTGCATGTAGGTTTGCGATTATCGACTGCAACGCTCATAAGCAGAGGGCGGAATTGCTCATGGCAAAAACCATATGTCACTAGACTTTGAACGTTAAATTTTATCGACTATCGATTAAACTGAAATGTATTTACCAAGCGTATCTTTATTTGTTTATGAACAAAACTAAACCTCACATCCATAAGTAAATACAATGTCTAGTTATTTAAACATTACAGAGCAGTATATTGTTGAGCTGTTTACGTCGTAAGTAAGACAAGGATATTTCTTTATCCATTCGTCTTTTTGGATTAACCATTTTTTTCAAACGTGATGTAGTTGTTAAATGATGACAATTAAATGTCACACATTTATTTTTAATCTAATCAAAGAGGTCAAAATCAAATTGCAGGTCGAATAGCTAATCAAGGTTAATGTTAAAGACAGAAATGTAAAAGGTGACCGAATTTATCGATAGCTGGAAATGTCGATAAAATTTTACGTTCCAACTCTATTGACATTTGATTTTTGCCATGAACAATTCCGCCCTCTGCTCATAAGTATTATCAGCTATTCTCTTATTCACACATTCGACGCTGCGTTCGTCAACGAGCTCGAAGTCGAGACAGCCTTGTCTAAAATCCTAGCTGTTTTATTTGACATTAGGAATCGAGGCTGTGAGCGAGGTTGTGGGCGAGTTCGACGCTGTTTTTCGTTAGAGAATACGAAGTTCGTACATTAAACGTCAAACTTTCGACGCAGTGTAGTTCCAGCTCACGCCGCATTCGTCGCCGAGCACTAGTGTCGTTTAAAGTACATTAGTGAATACCATTTTTAGGCTCGACGCTGCCGCAGCGCTGACACAGCGCTGACAGCAAGGCGGTTCCTTAGTGAATAACACTGCAGACCCGAATCAGAAGGGGATTAAAAAGTACTGTTGACACAACATTTACCAAAAAAGAGTTGTTGTGAAGAGTGAAAAACTTGATAACTCCAGGTGTTTTGGTAAAGGAAAAGGAATTTAACATATGACAAATTGAGGTGCAAATTTCTTCTACTTCTCATCTCGGGTTAACAAGTTCTTCATGGTATGCACCGAATTAATCACTCTCTACTCTATTAAAAGTATTTGTGTAAGTATATACATATTTTCTTCTTTTTTTTTCGAATATAAAAGCCTGCACCACACAAACCTTTCTTTTTGCCCAATGGTTGACTGGTAGAGAATGCCTTAAGGCATTAAGTCCGCCATTTGTACTTTTTTATTGTGCAATAAAGTTTAAATAAATAAATAAATATTCTATATGAATATAACACTATCAATATATGAATATAACTATGAACATGAATATATTCTAGATTGACTTATACACTCGTGGCTATGGCTACGTTCTCCCGTGTCACTTTTAAAATCACAGTTTAATAGCATTAAAATTTACAAAACCTTGATTTTTTGTCAGTTAATCATGTTAGTTAAGCAGTTAAGCATGTTGGATAATTTATTTTAGAATTTCCCCTTCCATTCCCCTGGGTGACGTGACAAAATAGCCGTAAAAAAAGTGATTGTGACCGAATAAACATTCAGAAATTAACGTTTCTATATCCCGATGGTGACAAACAAGCATACTGCCTGATTTTAAGCTACTGCCCATCTAAATACTTATCATATTTATGCTATTATAGTGATTGGCCGCCATGGAATCAATCATGTATCAAAAGTGACATGTTGACAGATAATGTATTGAACTGACAGCTGTCAGAATTTACTTTATAGCGGCCAGAGACTTTGTGTCCCATTTTTTTCAGTGTTTGTATTCAAAGTTCCTTTTACGCTGTATCCAACATGTTGCACAACGGAGTCTAACGAAGAAACTCTGTAGATATCTTAGTGCTTTTGTCTCTTGGGAAAATGGTGGATTTGCGTGATCCATTTTTTGTCTGTGGATTCGGGGTTACAATGACTGCTTTGTACGTGAAGTTTTTACGGCGAGTTACCTATACATATATGTCTATGGAAGGTTTCATTAGGACTCTAATAATGTATGAAAAATCGTTCAGTTTGGTTTAATCTACGAACAAATAAAACACGGAAGCTGCACGCCGTACTAAATTGCCTTTCAAAAACGGTCCTGAATTTTAGTTGACAAGTTTCACCCCCTCTTCAAAGCATTCGGTAATGAATTTCAATATCAACCTATAAAAACTTAAACCGCCATTTAATAATCACCAAATTAAAAATTTTAAAAACCGACTTCAACCGGTTTCTCCAAGATTCCCGATTTGTTTCCATCATTGGTTTCCTCAAATCCTACTTTCTGAATGCAAATTATTGTAAATGAATGAAAATTACCAAAAGCGCCATACATGTACCTATAACATTTGAAGAGATCCCTCGATTTCTCCAGGATCCCATCATCAGACCCCAACTTGGTGCCAATGGGACCATCTCGGGGTAATACACGTTCGATCACAAAAAGAAATTTTAGAATCGGTTCACTATTCTCGGAGATATCAGGTAACATACATACAACAAAAAAAAAAAAATTCTGTCGAATTGAGAACCTCCTCCTTTTTTTGAAGTTGGTTAAAAATAGTTTTCATTGGTCCATCAAAGTTTTGATTGGCTATATTCTATAAACATATGTCAAAATGTTGCGCCGAAATATTATGCGCGGTGTTAAGAAAAGCGCTATGTCCTTCCTATCTATCTCAATTGACACAATTGAACAATTGGTTTTGGGGGAATTTTTGAGCTGGC
>JALPQI010006767.1:0-56454 GCA_025490895.1 Thaumatotibia leucotreta
GACGTTTATACTTCTGCATGCCGCTTTTGGCTGTCAACAGGAACCTATATGAAATATCAAATAATATATGTATAATTATCGTCGGCTGACGAGCAAAAGTCACTATAAAAACTGTCACTAGGTACTTCTTTTTCGTTCTTAGCAACAGTAGGTATTTGTTACTTAGTGAGTTTTGATTGTCAACCGACGATATAACATATATACATACAGATTCTTACACAAGGAATTGCATTCTTTATAATTTGCGTGTCTTCGATACAGCATGAGAATAACATCCGAGCACGTTATTGCATACGAGACATTAGACTAAAAGCTTATTTGACGTTTAAAATAAAACTGTTTTAGTGCCCCACTGAAATACTATCATATCATATCTATCTACGTACAGTAAAATTATTTATCTCTTTGTTTTCGGGTTCGATGCCATAGTAAAATATGCTCAGTATGTATGACTTAAACATCCTATGTATCATCAAAACCTACTTTAAATGAACGCTCGTAATGTCTATTAGATGCTTAGCCAAGTTGTCAATCGCTAACGCTTAGTAGCGTATCGTAGTTTACACTCCTTGTCACTCTGTCTTATTAGTGCGACAAGTAGTGACATTTTTCACAATAAGTTTTGTTTGTCAATTTTATTGACGATGTGACATGATTTCCAGGATATAAAAAATTTGGCGGCCCATTTTTTATTAGATCTATAGCATACAATACTAAATAAGTTATATTTTAATCATATAATGTTTAAGAATAACAATTTTTATTTACTAATATTTTAACGGAAACAAGTCATCTGAACATAGCAATTAAAAGTTTTCAGACAGAACGTTCTGAAGTTGTTTATTTAGGTTAGAGTGTACCTTCTTGAAACAGCGTGATAATTACGTAAGTACTTTATTTGATATTTTTGCACCGTAATAAACTTTTTAAATTCATTTAAAAACAAACGATATGCAAAACGGGGAAATAGGTATTTCATGCATTTGTTTATTCTCAATGTTACCATAATTATACTCATTTAACTCAAACTCGAAGAAAATTAACCTTTATAGGAGTGGCGATAAATATAAACGCGACTGAAGAGATTGCTTTAAATCATCATGATAGTTACGAATTTCCTTTTCGCACGTATATCGAAGTTTTTCAGTACAACTACAGATAACCCTCCGAACTTCCAAAGTTTCGAACTGACAAGTAATGAACAACTGCGTAAAAACGCACCGTTTGTACCTACTTGAAATTAAATTTAACACCATTAGAGTTGTTGAATTTGATGTTTACTCACCAGTTAAATTTATTGCCTCTGTGGCACAACAACGGTTAGGTACAGTCACGTCTAAAAATATGTATACAGTTCAGAATATAGTTATGCCCAATGCCCATGATATGAAGTTAAAAATCCCCTAAATTTCCATTAATAAGATCTGATCAACCAATTTGGAACACCTAATTTTTCATAAATTACTTATTTTTACACCTATAATATAGTAACTAGCTACTTGCCAGGTTACAATTTATACACTTTCCCCTTCTTCATAAACGTATAACTTAGCAAGCCGCTAAGTATTGTTTGTTCCTCTCAGTCTTAAAGACATATTGATAAGAGCGAAAGGGACAATACTTAACGGCTTGCTAAGTTAGTGGATGTTTATAAATAAGGGGGTTTATGTTTCCAGCGACATCTATCGCTTTTCATATGAAATACGAACACAAGCCGCTTTTCACGACTCTTGTGAGTTCAAGGTTTTACGGCATCTCTCGGACTTACGAGGTGACGGGTGCTGGAAATTATTATATTGATGTAAAACTAGATGGCGCTATTAGTGTTTGCTGGTAACTTAAGTTTACATTTAAATTTTTCTTTGAATGTAAATTGATTTATTGATATTAGTAGGTTATTTTTATAGTACAAGCTCCGTATAAAAATAAATATTTTGTGTAGTGTACCGCCATTTTTATTCAATATGCTCTATGGTGTTCGCCTTGCATAATTTGTCAACGTCACCAAAGAGTATAATAATAGTATTAGAAAAAGAGAGCCATCTCGCGAGTAAAAGTGGATGCACGTTGACGCAAGCGCCCCAAGCGTTTTATTGGTGTACTAAACCTTACGTTTGTGTGCAGGCACACATGCTTACATATAATTGTTATTTTGTTTTTGAAGGATTTCGTAGTCACCTACAATGAGATGTGTTTATTTTTTCACTTTATTGCCTCTAATAGGATCACTTTTTCATTTTGTTATTGGCAATAAAATGGAAAAATAATACATCTAATTGCAGGTGACTACGAAACGAAATCCTTCAAAAACAAAATAATAATTCGAATTAAATAATGCTAGTCGTAAGAGTAAAAAATCTGTTGCAGTTGATATTTTATTTATTGTCTGCACATTTATAGTGGTTACAAAACCAAGTACATCATATTATTATAAATTATAAATAGGTCAGGGTAGATCAATAAGTTAATAATTAATGTGTTACTCATATAATTGGAGCTACTTAAATAGTTTAATATAAATGGCAAATTATAGAAGTAAATACAGCTGTACAGTGTATATTTTATTATGATAACTTATTAAAAAAAAATTAAACTGTTTATTTCACACAAAGGTACATTTACAATTTTTTAGGTACACAAAACTCTAATCTAATAATTATTTAGATTTTAGGTGAGTTAGGTCTTACTAGATGGTTATTTATTTATTTAATTAGTGAGGCACTTAATGTTCATTTCAACAATAATTTTACTTTACAGAATAACATGCATTATCTATCTGACATATTTAATATAGTCGGATAATATTTAAGTTCTAATGCAGTCTTTTAATAAGCACTTTCTTAAAGAGCCTTACAATATGTTTACGAGTTTTATTAAAAGTTGAAACTAATGGAAGCCTATTCAAGGTCCGAGGTAATGCACTTGTCCATACTCTCTTGCCATATTCGTTAGTACAAGTTAGCACTACGTATGTTGGAAGATGATTTAATTTGCGCAGGTTTCCGTGTCTACATCTTTTTGTCAGAACAGATATTTTACTGGTGTACTGCCATTTGGCAAATTATGTTTCCCAAATATGACTTCCCAAATAACTTATCGCAATAGTCTCATTTCCCAAACAAACCTTTAGCAAAGATACATTTCTCAATTTATTCATTTGGTCAAATTATTATTTTGCAAAGTTTCACTTCGTCAAGATTTTATTAAGCAAATTCTTATTAGGCAAATGTTTTATTTTGTCATAAGTTAAAATCCAAAAACCTCTACTTAGCAAAAGCCTGGCAAATGATAATATTATTTTAAAGTTCGTAGGTCTATACAGGAATTTCGTACTTTTTGCACAACCCTTGGCTTGAACTTGCCTGGAATAAAAAACGTATTTCATGAATAATTGGTATCAGTAATGAATGAATTGAGAAAATAAAATCCATCATAATGATCACTATTCATATTTTTTATTGGTAGGTACTACAGAAGGCACACATAGCCACGTTAAAAAAACTATATTTTTATTTTCATTTTCATAAAAAAACTATCCTAGAGCCACCGTTAGGTACGACGACGAGCGAAGCGAGGAGGAGTGTTAGGTGAAACTGCGACCATACAGCGCACGAGCCGAGCGAGAGAAGCGAGCGTGCCGCGGCAGCGGCCGGCGAGTGCCAGAACCGACTGTTTTGTTATTCCCTCGGCATTGCGTTCCCTCATCAGTTTCATCTAAATTACTGCTTAGAACCCGACTTTTAATTGTTTATCAGCATAATATAAAACCCCGTGTTCGGCGATGACTTTATGCGAAAAATTGGTTGCGATGTAATATTGTATATGCGGTATAAATCGTATGCCATACAATATTTTGGGATTAGCATGTTACGCCAAACGATGCATTTGCCAAAAAATATTTTGGGAAAATAAAAACGACCAAGTAATTCTTTGCTAAACAATCGCTTTCCAACAAAAAGGCTTGCTAACTGAAAAAATTGCGATAAGTAGTTTTGACAATTGAATTTTTGCCAAATGAAAATTTGGGAAAAATAGTTTGCGATGTGATACTTTGGGAAAAATTATTTGCCAAACATTAGTAAACCTATTTTACTGCTATATTGAGACACCAAAGACAGATCAATCTTATCACGGATTGGCAATACCTTGCAATATTTGAATAGGCACAATGGTTTTTAATAGTCTTAATTGTAACATTAAAATTTTATTTAAATATGATTTGTATGTTCTCCCATAACTGGACAGGCCATAACCTATGACTGAATCTGCTAGCGACATGTATAGTTACTTATTAAGTACTTTTTGTAAAACAGCTTGTGTATTATTGGATAAGCTCGCAAGGCCGCAACAAAACGGCTTAATTCTAAAAGTTTCGCGTCAAAAGGGCTTAATTCTGATAGTTATGGTATATTAACTTAATAATTAAGTTGATAAAGCAATATATTTAGTGTCATCATAACATTTATATCAACTTACTTAAGTAGGTACTATAATAAAATCACAGTAAGAATATCGAAATGGAAACCGTGGATTTATGTTTTTCTCAATTTCCCAAAAAAAGTTCTAACTGGAAAATCTGGAAATAAGCCCTTTTGAAATGACACTCCTTAAGTATGTTTATGAAAAGAGTGTGATTAAAAAATGCTTAAATTGGGATTTTCGCATTGTTTGCCATTATTTATATAACTGTGCTTTAAGTCTTTATTAAATGTTTCTACAATATAAAGGGTGTATCATTTATTATACAGGGTGTTTTTTTTTCGACCGTTCAAATTCTACGTAGTGAATGTGTAGGTCATACTGACCAACTTTTACTATGGGGACAAAGTCGAAATCGCGAAAAAAAAATCAGCTGTTTCATACATTTCGGCCGGCGTAATGCCGCCAATTTGTATGAAACAGCTGATTTTTTTTTCGCGATTTCGACTTTGTCCCCATAGTAAAAGTTGGTGAGTATGACCTACACATTCACTACGTAGAATTTGAACGGTCGAAAAAAACACCCTGTAAATACAACTTTACTTGGCTATAATTTTATTATATTACATTTTTATATAAAAAACATACGTGTCTAATTACTGCTTCAATAAGGTACACATTTCATCCTAGAAACTTGACTTGAAGCATCTGGATTAGACACAACTTGATATAATACACATTTTGATATAATTATGTTATAGAGTAGTCTAAAATAACGGACACGTATTGTTTTTAACTGCCCAAACTCAACCTGTTAGGAGAAAATGGCTTTCAAAGTACGGAAAATTGACCAAACCTTCTAATTTCTGAGAAGGTGTAGTGAATAATTTTATTCCCACTTTCTTTCACCACCACGAAATAGATGTCATGCATGAGTATGCATGACATCTATTTCTTATTTTTATGATTGGTATAATATATTTGAGCACTTTTTTTTAACGGATCGTCGTTCTCTGTATACGTTTGCTTACCCGATAAAATTCTATTTATAGACCGACACCAACTACATACTAAAACATTAATTGCAGTTTTAGTAAAAAATGATTTAAAGGATGCTTTATGCTCTTCACAATTTATAGGCAGGGCAACAAAAGAATCGGTTAAGTTAATTATATTTTCTTTGATATTCGTTTTTGTTAAATTTGTTTTTAAATATGTGACTGTTATATCTTGAATTTCCCTAAAACTATAGTGTAATGCATCCGACGGATAGCAAAGCCATCGCTTATTGGTATATTCTTTAGCCTGCATGAGAGTCCCTCTCCCGCTTTTATTCTTTGTGAGCAGAGTGTCTCGACATAAAGAGCATTTTTTTATATTTTTTTTTAAACATTTAGTTAGGACCCAGCCACAAATATATTGCGCCTGCGTTGATGAATTGGCCGTGTTTATTGATTCAGACGTCAGTGTTTCCATAAATTTTCGCTTACTTGGATATCCGACTGTTTTATTTGAATTTCTTTTTTTTTCCTTTCTTCCAAAAAAAAGTCTAATGTCTGTAAATAACAATTAAAATCTTCTTCACAGTTTGCATTAATTGCTTGATGGGAGCTAAAATTATTTAATAGAAGAAATTTAAATGAGCCTTCAAAGGCAAGTGCAGGTTGGCGAATTATTTCTAACTCCTAAACTCCTTATATTTCCAAAAAAGTTTTCAACTGGGTCCTGGTTAAAATTTCTTGTCAACATACAGTCTAAAGAATATTTTTCGCTTAGAATTTTCCAAATTGTTTGCATTCCCTCAATAGTTTTAATCAAATTTTTTGTATGTAGTTGGTATCTGTGTCTCTACAAATCGAATTTTATCACCTTGTTTTTTTTTGATATAAACTTAGCATTTTTGAAAAAAGTAATTGCTTTTCTCCATAATTTGTGATGCTCCGAAGTTCTTCTAACAGCTCCTCTATATATTTTTCCATTCGGGGCATGAAATGTGCCAGCATTTAAGCTGTCAAACAGATTGTCGATTAATAATACTGGGGTAATTAGCTGTCGACATTTCTCGGGCAACAGTCCTCTCGCAACGAAGTGGTCGGTGGTAGTTGCTACACTGTGGCTGAATATCTGGGCCGCTATTTTCACCCTCATTTTTTTCATTTTAGACACATATACATGCTCTTCGGTGAGCTTGGGAAGGCTCCTGTAAATAAATGAAAATTAATGTTAAGAGAGAAGAAACAAAAGAATCTAAGTGTACATTTTGTGTTACTTCAGTTCAAGAAGTTTGAAATTACATGACATTTCGGCAAGAAAATTCTGATATCTACACTATATATTACATTTGTGTATATAAATTGTTTATTTACTACGTTGGTTACATTACATATAAGTACATATATGGTACCTATACATATTTGTAAACTCTACAGTGTAGAGTCTACACAGAACTATATAAAAACCTACGAACTTAAAGATAAAATAGTTGTGCTACTACATCACTAGCAGTGGTGTTCGACAGTCCGTGGTAGAAATTATAATCCGAACAAGTCAGATTTTGATTCTATCTCTACGATGGTCATATCTATACATGTACAGTCACGTCTAAAAGTATGTATACATAATAAGATTTGAAAAACATGTAGCCACACATTTTCATCAAAAATATGAATCTATTATTGACACCAAAAAAAATGTATCCATTAAACTGTTTTTAAGTCGGAAAATGCTCGACACGTTTCGCTCCATACATGAGGAGCTTCTTCAAGAGCCAATCGTTAAAAACGTGAGTAACCCGCGTGAAATATAATTGTAGTATGAAAGAGTCTCACGAGAGTAATTTTGTGTTTAAAGTGTTTTACCATGGAGAAGGAGAACATCAAAAATGCAGAATATTTTTTTTCATGCTGTGCTCTATAAATTATTGTCTTACCTAAGCTCTCCACGTGTTTTGTCGGCTTCATAAAGCTCTTGAAAGAACTCCCACTTCAAATTTTTTTCATTTTGGCTGTCATCCTTGTATATTAAATCTTTATTTAATAAATTATTTCTCAGCCCTTTCAAGAGATGTGGGACGTCATAGAGCGGTATGATTTTAGCGCCATCGACTTCAAAGCATTCTTCTCGCCATTGTTTTCCGGCCTTAATATATTTTTCTCTCGTGTCTTTGACGAGACTATTAATTGAGCTCACGTTCGTTGCCCCTTGATCACAAACAGTGCATATAACCTTTAAGCCGGTTTTATGTATAGCCTTTAGGACATCTTTTATAATTGATTTTAACTCGTGTGTTTTCAGACTTTGTGTGAAATAGTAAGCCACAGGTTGTTTGAAATTTTTTTTTATTCCTTTGACCATAAAAACCATTGCGTGGTTAGCAATTTGCAATTTATTATCGTGGCTTACAAATCCTTTCAGCTCGTCCGTTCCAGGGTTATACTGCACATGCGGTGTCAATGACATTTCGTCGAACATTAAAGTGCATAACCTATCTTCTTCAGTGAGCTCATCAACACTTTCTTTTAACTTTTCAAAAATTGAATTGTTAATTCCAGGCATTATTTTTATGTCACACAACAAGTTTTTTAATGATTTCGCTGATGGCAAATTAAAGTATTTATATAATTAAAGTATTTTTTTGGCGTGTTTATATAATAATTTATAACATTTAGGACTTTTCTTGAAAATCGAGAGCGCTAATATTTTTTCTTCGGTGTTATACCTTCTCCCTCTAGGTTTTTTTGATGATTGGCGGAATTGCATGCCAGTAAATATTTGAGCCGATCGGGTCATGTTTCTTGTAAGTCGTGCAATGTCGTCACATCCACGTAACAGGTTGGAAACCGTAGCGAGCCTTGCTTTATAATGTCTTGCCTGTTTCACTGATTTACTTAATTTGTTTTTTAATCTTCGGATTTTTTTCTGAGCTGATTTATTTTCTTTGTGCAGGAACTCTGATGATTTATGACCTGCAGTTTATAAATAAACATTTTAACATTTATAACAATTTAGCACAATATTAACTAGCATTTTGACCAATACGTAGAATATCATTGGCTAAAACCGTCATTTTTATTCCCTTGCATGGTTATTCTTCAATCACATAATCATCAGCCTAACTCAGTCTACTCGACGTGGCCTATTACCTATGCTCACAGACCCATTAGACGGTAAATGTGTTTAGTTTAGATGAATAATCTCGACCATAAACCTGTTTTTTTTTTCTACATAATCAAACAAAACATTTGATATTACATACTTAAACTCATAATGATTAATTTTTAACCGACTTCAAAAAAGGAGGAGGTTCTCAATTCGACTGATTTTTTTTTATGTACTATGTATGTTACCCGATATCTCCGAGAATCGTGAAGCGATTTTAAAATTTCTTTTTGTGATCGAACGTGTATTACCCCGACATGGTCCCGTTGGCACCAAGTTGTGGTCTGATGATGGGATCTTGTAGAAATCGAGGGATCTCTTCAAATGTTATAGGTACATGTATGGCGCTTTTGGTAATTTTCATTCATTTACAAGAATTTGCATTCATAAAGTATTAGGATTTGAGGAAACCAATGATGGAAACATATCGGGAATCTTGGAGAAATCGGTTGAAGTCGGTTTTTTAAATTTTAATTTGGTGATTATTTTGTGTGATAGTCTAATGTATGTACATGCACCGCGTGTTGTTACAATTAGCTTTAAAAAAGTTAAATATTAATAGTTACCTATATCTGAAGTTTTAGATGAAGAAGGAAGTTCAATTGGATGCAGTCGCTCATTTATATCTGAAACGTAATAAATCCTATGCATAATCCATTTGATAGGTACAGTTCATGTTTCTAGGGTTCCATAGCCAAAATGGCAAAAACGGAACCCTTATAGATTCGTCATGTCCGTCTGTCCGTCTATCCATTTATCCGTCTGTCACAGCCGATTTACTCGAAAATCACCCTGTATATGGGGCTTTTATGTATCTAGCTAGATGCCAATGTGCATGAGGATGCGCTTTGGCCACAATGGGGGCGTTACGTGTCCCGTATCTTTCGTCCTAATCCTCACGTCCCTTTTTCCATCGACACAGTGCATCCCACTATGTTTTTATGCGCACGTAACACCTTTGGAGTATCGTCATACGGTCAAAGGTTACGGTGTCGTGTAGTATAGTATTAAATTGTTTGATAAAACAAACAGACAAACATTAATTTACTTTGTTCAAGCTCTACATGAAAAAAAAACACAAAATATGTAGTACCTTCATTATTTTGTTGCGACACATTTTCCTTTCCTCCAATATTTGGCAGGCAATAATTGTGTTCTATTCCCAAAGTGCATGGTGACAAAAATACACCTGAAAAGTAAAATAATAAAACTGATTCATTTTAATTAAAATGTATCAATAACATATTACTACATGAAAATTTGACAAAATTATATACATATAATATTTTCTTCGGTTACCGCGAGGATTACTCTATGAAAATGGATATACTCGCATATTAATTAACTTTAACTTCATTCCAATGTTTCGAACACTTTACAGGGTTTGTGGTCTGTGGGGGACCATGCATCCATTTTCATAGTTTTATTTCTTAATTATATATTTTCTTAGTCAGTCAGATTGTACCAGTAAGAGACATGAGCTTTTACTGGCAGTCCCAATAAATTTGAATGTCAAATATTGGGAATTTGAAATATTAACTGTCAGTCCTAATAAATGTTAGCATGTCTTAAAATTATGTAATTGATGCCTTCCTTGTTGTGGTTGTTTTATAATTTTTTTAAGTCCCAAAATACTAGTAATTATATACATATATGGTCTCCTGGTAGTTGGTACCCATAACAATAGTCTTATTCAGCTTACCATGGAAATAGGTTGATTTTTGTAAGAATGATAATGTTATATATGTTTCAAAAATGTACCTATACCTACATCAATTACTATTTTTAGTCATTATGGAAAAACTTTTAGCAATTATTTACCAACCTTCGAAATTCACAGATGGTACAGCTTTATAAATTAAGCGATGACTTGCTACTTTTTGTTCTGGCGTGAAGTGATGGTCACATATCTTTTTATTTTTATAAATCTTCCATGGGTCAGTCTCCTTCAGTCTATTTCCAACAACTGACAGCCAAATTGCAAACAACTCGGGTTTTTTTTTCAGGGTGAGGAAAACCGTGCATGGGTGCACCTGTAACATACATAACTAAACTTGATAAACGTTTCATACCATTAAAAATTGTGATCAATCCATCATTATTTCAAGAACAAGAATGTCAGAAGGGCTAAAATAAATATAGTTGCTAAATACAAGGTAGCGCAGCGCTTCTCATGGTATATTTTACTTTGTGGTATTTTACCGTGGTGTTAAAAAAACAATGTTGTTTAGTTTATTCGTTAGTGCTCTAAATTATAACGCACGGGACAAATGTAAAAGAGCGATTGATTTGTGGGAAGAAAGAAATACCACGCGATTGAGGAATATATCTACAATTATTTAACTTACCCAAATCCGCACAGCCGAACAGACAATACCGTTTTTTTCTGCCAGGTTCACTCATTTTTAACAAATAATAACAGAAACAAACTAGTAAACTAAAGAAGAACTTGAACACTAACAAAATGAAACTTTAACAAGAACAACCACAACAAGAGAAAATAACAGATAACAAACGAGAAAGTAACTGGAAACCAACGAGAAAATAACAGTAACAGAGTAATACGTAAAGTAAGTATGTAATAGCAATTCAAAATACACAAGTTCGCGTTCGTAACTCAAGTTCATGAATTTGAATTGAAAATATTTGAGTCATCTTGTAACGCCATTTGAGTAACGTTTCGTTTTACGTTGAACGAACATATTCCGATATTTATAGTTGTTAATAATTATGTAAATAGTACATTTAAAAAATATATTTTTTCAGAAAATTTATTGATGTTTTATACTACTTAACGTACAAAAAACCATAGTGATAAAATAAAATTAAACGTCTTGTGCTTGAAATGGAATATTTATCTACTGTTGTTTTTCGGTGACTAGGCCATCTAGAGGCTCTAGTTGTAAATACTAAGTGAGAAAAAATAGTCGACAAAAAGATACATGATGTCGGTACTATCTATGCAAATCAGGGGCCTCTTCTAAGTTTCCACCCCCTGAACGTCACATTTTTGACATTCAGTCAATACTAGATAAATACAATTATTTGTGTAAAGCTCATGTTAATTATTAATTATTTGTAGCGTTTTGTACAGTAAGTTTATTGTTTGTATTTGAAACAATCATGGCTGAAAATTTACCTATGATACCCGGAAAAGAGTAAGTATTTACCTTTAACATAGAAAATGTTAGTATGAGGAACAAAACCAGAAAAAATACAATAGTAATTCCATACCGACTCAAATATTAGATATCTTTAAAGGCTCGTTCGGTGTAAGTCTGTACTTTTAGGTATTTAAATAAACGTAAACAATTGATACATTTTCGGGTACTTAAAACATCAATTGGTTAACTTGGTTGGTACTATACCACCTTGATCTGTCACTGATCGAACCCAACCTACTTTATTTGACCGTATTATGTTTTCATTTTCTCTAAACTGGCTCAAGGAGCTATTTGAGGGTAGATTCTGTTTACGTTTATTTAAGTACCTACTCGTAAAAATAGACTAACATACTCACCTGTACCTGTAACCGTATCATAAAATTGGAAAGTAAAGGATATGTTAACACCTGGTAACACTGGCACCGGCGTTGACCAATCCAGATGACCGTCAGTAGCGAATCAGACGGCTCCGAGAGCGCGACAACAGCGCCCAGGTTGCGCGCACACGACACCAGACAGACGCATAGGTGCACCGAGACTGCAAATTATCTTCCTTTCTAACCGCTGAAGCCTCCGCACGTGTCCTAGACATAAATAAGAACCTCTATCTACCGATTGAACTTTATCGATAATTAAAATGGTAAACTTTATAACCTTTTTACTTAGAGGCGTAAACAGGATACGTTAGGTTTTACTCGATACGTAATGCATTATATTTAAATCGTATTCGCACTGACATATTCGAGCAATGGCTTGCTTTACGCATCGAGTAAAACCTGACGTTACCGGTACTTGCAAAGTCATGGCATAGTTACTGTAGCCGTACCATTAGTTGGCAAGTAACGATTCCTTTAACGTTTATTCGATACGTAAACACGCTTGCATTCATGTTTGGATGTTTGGAGGGTGATGAACTACTATATGTATCGAGCTAACGAGAACGTAAGGAACCATGACTTGTTAACTCATGGTAAGACTATACTGTAAATTGCCCCCTTTGCCCTGCCATTTGACCTTGTACAGGGTAGGAATATAAAGTTAGTTAGGTTTATTTTGAGTTTAGGACAGCTGGAAGCCAGGCTACATCACTAAGATCCCTAGATACACTTAGGGTTGTTTGGATTCATAATTATCCTTTTTTATAAAAAATAAAGTATCAGAGGCGGTCCGGTCCGGGCCCAAAACTTCCTTGGAGATATGAAGTAACATACTCGTACAACAAAAAAATAAAAATTCTACGGAATTGAGAACCTCCTCCTCTGTTGAAGTCGGTTAAGAAGCCATATCATCACTCAGACTATCTTGTGGTAGTATTATTAATTATTATAGTTCCTTGTCAAACAATGTACTATAATATGTGCAGGACAGTATGTGCGGACGTGAAGCCTGTACTACGAGAGGTGTTTTGCGAGATGGACCACTTGCCACCTATCTCGGAGAAGATCAGTGCTACGGATGATGAAAAACAATGGGTATTTATTTTACACCAGTAACCGTACCATGAGTTGGAAAGTAAAGGATACGTTAGGTTCAACTCGATAGGTACGTAATAATTTCTATCCTCGTAAGGGCCAACTTCCTATTTAAAGGACAACAAAATTTACTCATAACGGCCCATGATGTCATATTTTTTTTTTATGTTGGCACAACAAAGTGGCTCCACTCCACCTGATCGTAAGTGAAAAGTAGAGCCCAAATCGCGGCGGCAACGAACAGGAGACAATCAGTAACCTGTTAGTTGCCACCGCCTTGCTGGCTCGCTAGATATGCTTCTTCACGCTTCGTTTAAAGGGCCCCAACTTATAGGTACGCGGAAACACATGTGCCGGTAAAGAATTCCACTTTTTAATAGTCCGGCATGTAAAGGAATTACCGAATTTCTTAGTACGTGTGGGAATATTTTCCACGGTGAAGGAGTGACACCGCAAACCGGCACGTGTGGTTTTATAACGGAAAGGGGAGGGCGGGATCAGGGAAAATAACTCTTCAGGACACTCGCCATGGTACAGGCGATAAAAAACGCTCAGAGAACCAATGTCCCTACGTAGTTGAAGGGGTTCAAGGTGCCTGGTAACCTTAGAGTCGCCTATAATACGAACTGCCCGCCGCTGCATCCTATCGAGAGCATCGAGTAGGTATTGGGCGGACCCATCCCAAAGATGAGAGCAGTACTCCACGCAAGACCAAACTTGTGTCTTATAAAGAAAACAAAGCTGGTCGGGCGCAAAGAACCGACGGTAATTAATGACTCGATGTATTTATTTTCATTTAGATTGCAGTGTACCTATATCCATGCCAAGCATATTCAGGCTATTTCGTAAGCCAAGAGGAGTGTTCTGAAGAGTTGGAACTGGGTGGAAGGAAGACGTTTTGGTGGAGAAAGCGGACACTTGAGTCTTTTTCAAAGAAATACGAAAGGGTTTAGCAGCCTTACCGAACAAGAGGTGCCTTTCCCCACGGATGAAGTCAATATTTTAGGTGGTGTACTAGTAGGACCTAAGAATACTCCATGCTTAATATCAGCTCTAGATCTTATTTTGTTTCAGAGTTATTCAAGATAATGTAAAATAAACAGGGTGTCATTGAAAGTGGCATATTTCGTAAACTGTTCAAGTTAGATCAACCAAACAAAATTGTGTTTGATAACAATAAAATAAACTACAAAATGCATATTTTTAACCTGCATCTTGTCCTTATTTTTCATAATAAAAAAAGGGTTCTTGTTTTTTTTCCATATTTTTTTTTTATTTCACGCGGAGGTACACCTTCAAAAAAAATATGCATACATAGCCACTAATGTCCACTATATACATAAATAAAAATATTTCCGTAAATCATCGTGCGTCATGCCAAAAAAAAAATATTCAGAAGTAGTCGTTACTGGCATACAAATAAAGTACCAGTGCAGTGTGAACATAAGTTAGTGTGTAGGTATACAATCTCTCGACACTTACAGCACAAAATATCATTGACGTAAATTGACTTATTAGTGCATTTGCTATATAAATCAGCCTCTTGTCCAGTTTGTATGCATTTTTTCTTTCCACATATATTTTTTAACGTTTTTCCACAAGGCTTACACTTAATGTTTTCCATTTTCTAACAGAAAATGCAACAAATCAAATGTCGAAGACAATACTATGTGTCAAATGTTTATCTCTCTTTTATATAGCAAATGTACTAATAGGTAAGTCAATTTACGTCAATGATATTTTGTGCGGTAAGTGTCGAGAGATTGTATACCTACACACTAACTTATGTTCACACTGCACTGGTACTTTATTTGTATGCCAGTAACGACTACTTCTGAAATATTTTTTTTTTGGCATGACGCACGATGATTTACGGAAATATTTTTATTTATGTGTACAGTGGACATTCGTGGCTATGTATGCATATTTTTTTTGTAGGTGTACCTCCGCGTGAAATAAAAAAAAATATGGAAAAAAAAACAAGAACCCTTTTTTTATTATGAAAAATAAGGACAAGATGCAGGTTAAAAACATGCATTTTGTAGTTTATTTTATTGTTATCAAACACAATTTTGTTTGGTTGATCTAACTTGAACAGTTTACGAAATATGCCACTTTCAACGACACCCTGTTTATTTTACATTATCTTGAATAACTCCGAAACAAAAGAAGATCTAGAGCTGATATTAAGCATGGAGTATTCTTAGGTCTTGCTAGTACACCACCTAAAATATTGACCTCATCCGTGGGGAAAGGCACCTCTTGTTCGGTAAGGCTGCAAAACCCTTTATTTTGTAGGGCTCAAAATTTAAAATAAAAAGTCCTTTTTTTAGGACAATGGGTTATTATTTCACTTGTCCTAAAAATACAATGGGCCTTACGAGGCTATAGGTGGATTTACACCAAACGAGCCAATGTTCATTCTATCACCACCACCAAATTCGTTCGCTACACAAAACGCAATTCGTCGAAATGCGTTGATTTCGTAGAGTGGGGGATAGAATGAGCATTTGCTCGTTTGGTGTAAATCCACCTTATCGCAATCGCACTGACAAAATAATATACAGGGTGGTCCAAACCTTGACGTCTAAAATTTTTTTTTAGATTCCTCACGTCATGAGCTATCAGAATATACCCCATGTATGTTAGCCGATTTTTTGTAGTTTTCGAGTTATGAATTTTTTTTTGAGAAATTCTGAAATGAAGAAATTTATTAATAAAAAAAAAGTATTGGGCTTTTTAACTAGTTTCTTTTTGTAAAAGTATTACTACAAATTAAGCATTTACTGACAAAAAAATTAGCGTCCTCACTTTGATACAAGTAGGATAAAAAAACAAATTAAAAATTTTACGTTGAAAACGCATCAAAATAGCATTAATGTACGTAAATAAAAAAAATAAAACATATCCCAAGGATTTTTGGTAATCTAAAGACTGCCCCAGACCTTAAACCTTCGTAAAAACAAAAAAAAGTGATACTTAATGATGAGGATTTTTCGGAGTAGTCGGTCAAATAAACTTAAAAAAGCTTAAAATTTTAAAGAAGTAAAAAATGACTTGAATAACTTCACAAATTGAGTTTTCGTGGTATTGTCTGTCTTTGTTTATTGATAAGAACAAAAAACAAACGAAATTTTGAAATTAAAAATTTAGAAGCTTTTTTTTGAGTTTATTTGACTAACTACTCCGAAAAATCCTTATCATTAAGTATCACTTTTTTTTTGCTCTTACGAAGGCTCAAGGTCTATACCAGTAATTGGAGTTCGAGGCCAACGAAACTACGACAGATGCGTTATTGTCAAATCTGTCAAAGTCTCTAATGTCATTGTCAAATAAAATTTTCAGGTTTCTACAACCTTTTTGTTATTTAATTAATTTATTTAAAATAATTCCTAATAAATACATTATAAACCTCCGTAATGTTTGTACGCCTTTTTGTTTAATATGGCTGTCACAACTAGGATTTTCTTAAAAACACGTAAATACCTAAAAACTTTTCTTTTCTCTTAACTAACATAGAAATGACAAAATTTTCTTGTAAAGAACTTAAAATGATAAGAGCCAACGTTTCAAAGCCTATTTTAAAAAGAAGTTGAATTATCAGTGAACACAAACGACAGCGTGCCATATTTATTAAGACAGTAGACATGGTTAAATTACTAAGCTTATTACGGGTTAAAATTATGGGAAAGATATTTTTGTATTTTATTTTTTATTTGTCTTCTTCATCACTTATCCTCCTGAGTCCTGGTTAAAAATCGAGTACAGTCCCATATTATTTTTTGTACATACATATTCATGACAACTCGATTGTAACTAGCAACAGCTGGTTTCACAATATGTATGGAGATGTAGATTTTGTGGTAACTTTTTCAAAGCTGGTCCCATAGTAAAACTTGGCTGTAATCATGAGTAGATTCAGAAAATATGATTTTGTATCATTTTGTTTTATAACATTTCACCCAGTATATTTCATTTGGAATTTAATTTTTTGATGATGGGTTGTATAGCGAAGCTAAACATGGCTGAACCAAGTGGGTCACCTTGTTAACAACCTACGGAAGAAAACAAAACGTTAGATCTGTATGAAAATTGAAATGGAGAACTATAAGCACTGCCAAAGAAATTTGTAGGTCAAAGGAAGTTTACGAATAAGAAATGTGAACTAAAAGCATTGCTACAATATATTATTCTGCAATTTTCTAAACATATGCAGAAATAGGGTTTTAATTTATGTGTAGTTACATTTCTGTACCAAATGTTATTAACACCTGAGGTGATACCAGCGCAATACCAACTTTGTTACTAATAATTGCGGATAATTAAGTTTGCATTTTTAGCGTAAAATTTTGAATTTGTTTTTTTTATCCTACTTGTATCAAAGTGAGGACGCTAATTTTTTTGTCAGTAAATGCTTTATTTTTAGTAATACTTTTACAAAAAGAAACTAGTCAAAAAAGCCAATAGTTTTTTTTTTTATTAATAAATTTCTTCATTCCAGAAATTCTCAAAAAAAAATTACAAAAAATCGACTAACATACATGGGGTATATTCTGATAGCTCATGACGTGAGGAATCTAAAAAAAATTTTTTGACGTCAAGGTTTGGACCACCCTGTATACGTACCTATCAGAGCTAGCGACTAAAACCTAACGTTACCGATACATACCATTCGATTTTTTTTTGCGTCTTTATTGTTCATTGCCATCACCAATTTATCTGCCGTCTTATAAAAGCAAACTACGACAGAATAGCATACAAGATAACCGAAAATGACACCAATATTTATACGCACGTCGTCAATAATGCGAGAATGGTAATGACTCGATTGGTGTGACAGAAAAATCGCACGGAAATCCTCTTTCACAATCGCTGGATTAATTATATTCGTCAGATAAACTAATCATTATAATTATTTTTCCATTTACTTATCTGATAGATATATTTTATTTGGTGACCGTAAAACAAGCCCTTTGAGTGTTTTATTAAGTAAGTATACAGGGTGATTAGTGATTATAGGCTCATGATCCCAACTGTGACAAGCGTGCTAATTCTAAGATGGTCTTTCTAAACAAGGTTTCCCATGATTTCGATTGATACCTCGGCTATTAAAACGAACAAAAGATAACCACTCTATATACATATTATTACTACTAGGTATACTTATTATTTTTATTAGTATATTTTAGTAGTAATAGTAGTGAAATAAAATGTATCTACAAATCGACCATGGTGCTTTGGTGTTATTATTTATTTTCTTTGTTTCTTTGTAGGTTTGATAATATAGATAAACAGTTTTCAATTATTGATGATTGATGAGCATTGATATGCCTGCTGGAGATAACATGTTTTTATTACTATAAATAATTAAACAATAATCAATATCAAATCTTTTATTATACACAATACATTCTTAATATAAACAATACAAAATAATGGATGTCAATCATTAATAATATTAATAAAGTTCGATAGCTGCAATCACCCGTTTCCGACGTTTGATAAATTCGTTCAGACATGAACAATCACTTCTTATTATAATATAAGCTTAATGTACAATTCAATACTGTTCAATACTTGTAAAAGTTATGATTTGTTGTACTTAATTGATATTTATTTTTTTAACATCTTCATTTTTATTGACATAGTCAATAGCACTAAAAAGTTAGGAGACACGTATTATTTCTTTACATTTTATTTTCAGTGTACCTCCCATTTTAGTAGTAAAAAAATGAAATTATAATAAGTATAGAAGATACAATCAAGGATCAATCTTAACTTTTTCACCGCTACGTCAAAAAAATATAAACTGTCAACTTTATATTATTGTCAAATGAAAGTGTATTTTGTTGTTTTGAATTAAAATTGTGACTTGACATCAAGTCGTTGGCATGTAAGGCACGTAATTTTCTGATTGATATCAAGACAATGGCGAAGAAAATGTTACCAAAGAAAATTGATTCGTGTGACTAAATATTTAGAATATACTGGGTGAAATCAAATTGGTGATACAAAATAATATTTTCTGAATCTACTCATGACTACAGCCAACTTCTACTATGGGACCATCTTCGAAAACATCACTTCAAAATCTTCATCTCCATACAAATTATGAAACCAACTTTTGCTATAATTCATTAATATGTATCCATTTCTCCATACTGATTCTTTACATATTTTTATACATATTAATGAACTCGATACCAGAATTCAGACATTTTTTCTGCTAAATTCGATATAAGTCCCATAGTAAAAGTTGATCGTAATCATAATGACGAATAGATCCAGATAATATTATTTTGTATTACCAATTTGATTTACCCTAGGTATATACTTGTCTAAGTTTAGTAGGTTAAACTAAATAAATGATTCTGGAAAAATTAAGATACTAAATAATACTGTTTAAATATGTAGTTAAGACAGAAATATAGTTCACATTCAATCTTAGCGCGGAGTTGAGCATTGCTTGCTGCGGACTCTCAACTGAATTAAATTTGACAATCCAATCAAGGTCAAACATTGTCCGCAAAAATAAAAATAAGAGAATCCAACATATTGCGAAAGTACAAATCAAATTACTTATTAACTAAATATTTTGATTTGTACTTTTGATTTTTCTCCAGTAGTCACACTACTTAATACTAGGTATATGAATTGTAAATATTAGATGTCATATACCAAAGAAAAACGACCAAGATCACCTATGTCCGAGGTGGGGATCGAACCCACGTACTCAGCTTTCGCGGCTGATGCTGTGGTCAAAGGCGCCTAGCCTTGTAAGCGATTGCATATACCCAAGAAATTTGACCGGTGGTTGCTAAGACCGAGTGGCCGAGGGGTACAGGCATCAGCCGCGAAAGCTGAGTACGTGGGTTCGATCCCCACCTCGGACATAGGTGATCTTGGTCGTTTTTCTTTGGTATATGACATCTAATATTTACAATTCAATAAGGGAATCATTAACAAATACACAAAGTTTCACACAAGATATGTATGTACCTACCTACAAATGCAAAATATGAATGAGTATAAACAAGATAAATTGTCTCACATTCACTTTCAGTCTACACTGAAACCTATGTCGGGTTACAAATTTATTCTTCAATAACTGCTACCATAATATAGTACATTGTGTACTTAGGGCGGTAAACAAGAAATGACGAACGAGTGTGAATTCAAGCCCGAGCCGAAGGTGAGGGCTTAATTCTAACACGAGTTCGTAATTCTTGTACCGCCCGTGGCACACACAATGTTTTTCATCACACCTGTGATGCAAAAAATATATAACATGGACGTCTAACGCCAGCTCAAAAATGCCCCCAAAAACAATTGTTCAATTATGCCAAGATGGGCAGGACATAGCGCTTTTTTTAACACCGCGCATATTTCGGTGCAACATCTTTGACATATGTTTATAGAATAAGGCCAATCAAAACTATGATGGACCAGTCACAATTATTTTGAAATGGCGGTTTAAATTTTTATTGCTTGATATTAAAATTCATTACCGTGATGCATTGAAGAGGGGGTGACACATGTCAACTAAAATTCAGGACCGTTTTTGAAAGGCATTTTATTTAATATGGCGTGCAGCTTCCATGTTTTATTTGTTCGTAGTTTAATAATAATCTTCCATGCTTTGAACGAAAACTACATAGTTTGATTTTTACTTCAATTTCTGGATTCCTGCCGCGAACTTTGAAATCCACAAATTTCGAGGATTTGTCTTTGTCACTCTAATTGTGATTTTGTTGGACTGACAGAGATAAATTCTCGAAACTGGCGGATTTCGAAATTATCGGTGGTAGGCTGGAACTTAATACTTTATATTTGCAGGCATAGTTCTAACTTGTCAACCATAGCTTTTTCATTTCAAATATGATTACCACTATTATTGAATTTGTTTTTAGTTTCTTACCAGCTAGAATAATAAATATGATAGTAACAGCTAATATTTGATAAGAATTTACAACGCAAAACGAATAATGAATTTCCTCATGGTCAGCGATAAAATATGAAAGTAAATCTGTAGTTAATACTTGCGCACTAGTAATGCACACTAAAATAAAAGCAATTACAGAAGTTTTCACTAAATGTTTAACATTTCTTGTTCTATCAACACCTATTTTGCAAGCTACATGAAATATTTCAACAAAAATTAATGCGTTCAATATTAAAATAAAGAATTTTATATGATAATACACTTTGTAGAAAATATACCAATATTCTTCATTGTATGTCAACAGAACTGGATTTAAGATACCAACCGGCAAAGTGAAGAACCAAACTAGACATGAAACGACTCGTAATTTTATTTTTTCGTACACGAACACCAACACAACTTTGTCATATAAATTCTTCGTGAAAATGAACATCCATAGCACTAAAGCGAAATCAGACTGGAAATACATGGCCCACGCCACATCCTTTATTAAGCCTTCTTTCAAAGTCTCGAATACGATTTGGAATTCACACACTGTATACACAAGCCTCGCAATAGTCAGTTGCACTAACACTTTTTCGTCATATTTCCTTGCATTTGGAATCAGAATTAATACAAGCAGCTGCAATACAAAACAAGCTGCAGACACTGCAATCCCAATCAGCCAAGGCAACGTGATGATGTCCAAAATTTCACTTGTTTCCAATTGGGTCATATTTATATTTTCCACACTCTGATTGGCCATTTTAATTGACTGCACTGTTTGGGTACAACTCTAGAGAGGGACTGCCAGTAACGAGAGCAGAAATAACTCCTGTTTCACAATATGTAAAAACTCGTAGTAAGAATGGCTTAACTGAATTGAATAATGTAGTTCAAAACGCCCTTTTAACCCCGGGTTTCATTGAGATACTGTTGAGCACTCATCGTAAATTTTGCACATTGTTTTAATAAAATGTTTTTATTGGTGATATTTGAACCCGACACGAGTTAATCGTCAAATGTACTGAAGTGCCCTCGATAACCGTTTTATTTGTTAAAAAAACTGACATGAATCATTGATTGTCGTATGAACTTACGCTATTTTGAAATAACAAAACATGTTGTGGTTTGCACTTATCGCTGGAACTAATTATCAAATGGGCATCTGGTTTAGAAGTCGTATAATGCTTTGTTTTTTAAAAGATTTGACTGAATAGATGGCGCATTTTGCATAGCGGTGCCATAGTTTTCATTATTTTTGGCATTACTTTCATATGTCAAAATTTATTATAATATATCTAAATAATTCACCCTCAAATTTGCAACTAACGTGAAGATTTTTAGATTACGGAATGATATGATTTCTGCAGAAACAACTGAAGTTTACTTTACAAAACTACAATAGGTACCTACTATTGTCATTTATGAACATGTGTGTGGTACTTTAAAAAATACTGAACTAACAATTACGTGGTCTATTGTTTAAAATCTATGACTAGTTATCAACTTTCAACCTCTATTAACAGATATGTTAGCTATGCTCGGGCCATGTGCTTGCAATGCTAACAAAGTATGAACATAATAAAGTATGTATATGTTTAAGGCATTTGTGAAATTAAGGGAATAACTTCATGAATATCAAAAGATCAAGTCATTTTCATATCATGTCAGGTAGGTACTTAGTGCCTTAGACAAAAAATGAGTACCTAAGTAAATTAAAATTTTGACAATATAACATCCAAATTACTGATGTAGTACTTTTTAATACAATTTTGTATTTTTCTCAAACCTGAATTACTAAAACTATTCTGCCACGCGTTATGTAATGTCGGATCAAGAGTATGCATAAGATAATATGTCACTCAATAGGTTGGTTAAGCTCGCACGTATATATACTTTGATATTGCATTATTTTAATGGTTATACTCATAAAACAGTAGCCATACCATAAGTTGGAAACTATTGGTTACGATACAAATACAAATAATTTATTCGTGGCAAATATAACGAGCATGACAGGACAAAACGTCTGTTTTAATCTGTCTAGATTCAGCACTTAATATTATACCACGAAATGGACTCGCCTCAGCATAATGTCGACCCGAAAGCCAATGCTGATCTTCCGGCGAGCGATAGTACTCCATACGTAAAATAGGCTATCGCACTCGCTCCAATAAATAAGTGCGAGCGCGATAGAATGCTTTACGTATCAAGTAAAACCTAACGTACCCGTTATTTACCAACTCGGCTTAACAAGCCTTAGCGGCTTAGCTTACCAAATACGGCTACTAGTCAAATGACAAACAAGTTAAAAAGTATGAATTTCCGATTTTTGCGATCAGTCGAGATAGATTTTGTGTGACCTAAAATATCGTATACCTAATACATAACATACATACATCATCAGCCTATGATAGTCCACTGCTGGTCATAAACCTCTCTTATTAACTATGCGTATAGACGCATTAGGACGTAAATGCCCATAATCGCCAAGCTGGGCAAGCGGATTGGCGATCGCAGTAATGATGACGCTGCTGCCCACCATAAATCTTTTATCAAATAATCTTAAGACACCCGTAGGAGGAGTTGTTTGTTGAGGTGGTGACAAATGTATTGTTACTGCCGTTACCACACGGCATTATACTGTCACCCCTCAAAACAAGGTCAAATTTTGTAAAGAATGATACTGATTTTGATTATACAAATATAAATGGTATGATAAAATCCTACTAACTAATGTTCTGTTTCAGCTAGAAAAACACAATGCAGAATGTGAAAAGATCTGGCTCCAAGAAGGCGATTTGAAAAGCAGATTCGCTACAAGGATATCGAAAAAACCTGCTCCGAACATGTATACGCTTTCTGGGCCTGAGGGCAAGCAAGATGGGAAGGGAGACGGAATTATTGACAGGAGTGATCTTATGCCAAGTATTCAGCAGAGTTCAATGGGTAAGTGCAATATGTAATATGAGACTCGTATTAGTATTTATACATAGATTATATTAATACTAATATCAGTTAGGTAAAAAACTTAAATAATGTAAATTATGTATTTGGGCGTTTTCACAAACCGTTGTTGAAATCACCTTGTTATTTAATTTGGTCAAGTTTAAATTACTAAACGAAATTCGGCAATTCCTTCATATGCCGAACTATAAAAAAGTGGAATTCTTTACCGGCACATGTTTTTCCGCATACCTATAAGTTGGGACCCTTTAAACGAAGCGTGAAGAAGCATCTAGCGGGCCAGCAAGGCGGTGGCAACTAACAGGTTACTGATTGTCTCCTGTTCGTTGCCGCCGCGATTTGGGCTCTACTTTTCACTTACGATCAGGTGGAGTGGAGCCACTTTGTTGTGCCAACATAAAAAAAAAAAAAAAACTAAGTTATTACGGGTTAGAATTATGGGAAAGAAATTTGAAAATGTAAAATGAAAGCATTTTTTTGTATTTTAACATGGCTGGACCAATGGGTCCCCTTGTTAACAACCTACGGAAGAAAACAAAACGTTAAATCTGTATGATAATTTAGATGGAGAACTATAGCACTGCCAAAGAAATTTGTAGGTCAAAGGAATTTTACGAATACGAAATGTGAACATAAAGCACGCTACAAAGTATGGGTCCCCTTTAATATGCCTAATATTAATAGTCCTAATATGAATTCGCATAACGGATTTGGCATAAATAATTAAGCATAATATTGAATTGGCAAAATAATAAAATCCCATAATGCTTAATACGCATATTACTGATTATGCATAATTGAAATATGCATAACATAATTAAATATAACTTTATTCATCCTAACATGGATTAGCATAAACTTAGAAATCAAGCGAATGAGGCAGATCACGGTAAAACCAAGACCGTAAGGTTATTTTCAAAAGACTAATAAGCAGGAGCGACGAAGCAAAGTTGAAGCCTAGCTTTCGTCGATATATCCTACACATCCTAATGATCACGTCAGATACAGTCAATTAAATAAAACGTTAGGTATTTAATAATCAATTGTATTAGTAAAGAAATCACATCTTGGTAGGCGCATAAGGCCCACGGAGAGGCCCACCTATATTTTAATGATGCTTAAAATAGGATCTGGGGAACCTATTTACTTATACCATGATTTCTACGATCACAAAACGATAACTGTATCCCGTATAAAATACACGCGCCGTATTTATGAACATTATAAATTGCTAATCAATATTTACTATAAAAATATAAGTAGGTAGGTATACATGTATGTCATGTGGTATAAAATATGTCAAGACTATTAACTGTTATACCTACGCACAAGTAAAAGAAAAGTCTAAACTAGTTTTAAATTGGAAGCAATATATAGTATATAATAATATTATTTTCTCAAACATGCAAATTTTTCATTATAAATAAATAAATAAATAATAAATCTTTTTGGGACATCTTACACAAATCAACCTAGTCCCACGGTAAGCTCAATTAAGGCTTGTGATGTGGATACCAGGCGACGATATACAGTGTGTCGCCTTTAACACGGGAGAAAAATGAAATGACTGACTCCTTAGACTATCGGCAATAATCATGTAAAGGTCCCAGTATTTCAAAGTGGTTAAGTTCGGAGATATTGTCATTCAAAGCTATGGACCTTTAGTACTGGATCTTGGCATCACGATGTCGTAGCTTGTCAGTCGCAAGATATCTTGATAGTATACCAGGTACGAAGTCATAACAATAATTTTGTTTTTATTTTTACACTAATTTGTAACGGTTTTTAAAAAAAAATTGTACATTTTTCAATGATTCAAAAATGATAAGTTATTGATAACTTTTAATTCAAGTAAATGAACCCATAATAATGAAAATTACATGAACAAAAAATTATAAATAAATTAAATTATTGTGCAATTTTGTAAACGTATGCAGAAATAGGGTTTTAATTAATGTGTAGTTAAATTGCTGTACCAAATGTCATTATAGTGCAGTCATTCAAGCATTATTGCTCCGAATTTTTTTACTGTGAACCGAATTGCATACAATTTTGGAATTAGGTTCATCTTACCCTTAACTGCAAAAGTGAAAATGATTTGAACTCCGCAACCACCCTGGGGGTGGTTGCCACCCCTTCTCGGGGGTGAATTTCTTTTTTTGCTAAATAAATTTGCTAAATATCGATAGAAGGCCTAATTTTAAGCAAAAAATCATCCATAAAGTTTTTCAAAAAATCCAATAGTTTTCAAGTTATTGGCAATTGAAAATTCGCAATTTTTCCACGTTTTTCATCGGTTTTTTGTAAATATCTTCAAAAATATACGTTGTATCGAAAAATTTTCAAAAACAAAATTGTAGCAGGTAAAACAATGAACAATTTGGTTTTTTCAAGTCCAATATTAAGCTAGATATTAAAGATCAAAACCGTTTTTTATTTTGTCTGAAATTTAATCGATGTGGTCAATGCCATCTGGCGGCGAGCAGATGCATTTTATGCATTCTAATACAAAAAGGTTTTATAGTGCTTGAAATAAGCTTTGAAATGAGTACTATTAACAGTCTTTTGCACGTAAAATAAGTGAGGTGTATTGCAAATAAGGGGAGCATCTAATGTTTTTTCTTTTAAATGAATGGGTTTCATAAGTGCCATTTCCACCAAAATTAAAATTAATCGTTTTCCGCCTAGAATTAACTTTACTATGAAGAGCTTGATAGATAGTATCAGTTTGGCTGCTTCAGAACACACAGTTTTCAAAAAAGTCACGAATCAAAAAAATAACTAAATTTAAAAAATTTTAATATCCCATTTTCTTTTCATAATATCTCAAAAATGACGACAGATACGCATAAAAGTGTATGAAATAAAAATTTATGTATTTTTCTGACAAACAATTTGTTGTTTTTGTTTTTGCTGTCAAACATAAATTGACGGAGTTGTGATTGTTTAAAGAGCGCGTGGCAGCTCAATCACAGCCTCTCTTAAGCCCTTTAACCCTTCACCGTTTTCGAAAACGGTTTTTTACTATATATTGCAATGAAGGATGTTGTAGCTCTCTTAATTACCTTTACAATGGTTTTTAACCAACTTCAAAAAAGGAGGAGGTTTACATACAATTCCACGAAATCTTTTGTTTTTTTTTTATGTATGTTCCCCGATTACTCTAAGACGCGTGGACCGATTTAGAAAAATCTTTTTCTGTTTAAAAGGGTAGAGGTATACCTTGTAGTTGGTCCCATTGTCATCGGGTCCAGATCTGATGATGAGATCCTGAAGAAATCGAGGGAACTCTTCAAATGTTGTAGGCACACATGACATTTTTCATTTATTTTCGAAGACTAATCAAGTATTTACGTCTAGTCATGAACGTCTTAAGTTGGTGATCTGATGATGGAAGGTACAACTCCTTAGCGATTAGGTGTTGGGGGATAATTCTTTAAATATAACATATTTCGTGTATTTTTGAAGCTATTTGTGTATTTGCCTTTAGGTGGTCATCGTTTCATGTTGGTGAGCTGATGATGAAAGGTACAACTCCTTAGCGATTAGGAGTTGGGAGATATTTCTTTAAATGCAACACGTTTCATGTATTTTGGAAGCTAGTCGAGTATTTGCCTTTAGGTGGTCATAGTCTCGTGTTGGTGAGCTGATGATGGAAGGTATCTCTAACTCCTTAATGATTAGGAGTTGGAGGATAATTCTTTGAATTAACAAATTTTATACATTTTCTAGATCTATTCAAGTTTTTGCGCGTAGTAGTAATCTTTTTATGTTAGTTAGCTGATGAAGGAAGGAACAACTCCTTAACGATTAGGAATTGGGGGATGATTCTTTTTGAAGGTATTCGAGTATTTGCATTTAGGTGGTTATAATCTCATGTTGGTGAGCGATGATGGAAGATTGACATTCCTTAACGTATAGGGGTTGGGGTATTATTCTTGGGGTATAAGAGTGTGGAATAATATTTAAATCCTTTAAATTTTATCAAAAAAAAGTTTTCAAGGGTTGAAAGGGGGTTCAACATGTGATAATTATTATAGAGAATATAAAATATTATTTTCTCTATACTTAAATCTTTTTATGTCATACCAAAGTATTTTTGTGATTTTTTCAATTTAGGGGTTGCATGCAAGGATTGTAAGATTTTCAAGGGATTAAAAATGATTTTAAAATGAGGTAATTATGTTAGAAATTACGATTTCACTACTTACTATTAGACATGTTTTCTAGCGATAAAATGGCTTAATGTAATTTCTTCCATTAAGGGGTTGTTTACACCCCTTAAAAATAATAGGCGGAGTTCAGATCATTTTCACTTTTGAAGTTAAGGGTAAGATGAGCCTAATTCCAAAATTTCATGCAAATCGGTTCACAGTAAAAAAAATCGGAGGTAATACCGTATTTTTCGCTTCAATGACTGCACTATTAACACCTGAGGTGATACAAGTATACCAACTTTGTTATTAACAATTGCGGATAATTATGTTTTTTTTATTAAAATATCTTATATATACGCGAAAATAAGTAAATAATATTGTTTCTATAAATTAAAGAATTAAAATTACCAATAAATAAGATATAACGTCTGTTTTTAGAAAATAAGAATTTACTATTGTAAGAACATTTCATTGTTGTGGCAATATTTTCGTAGTTTCTTTGGCCTCGAACTCCAATTAGTGGTATAGTAGGACCGTGATTTACATTGACTAGGAGCCAAATTTCGCCTTGGGCCTTAAGAGGTTAAAATCGGTCGAAGGATTGCTTATTTCTAAGGGTACAAAGAAACTCGCATACATAACCACTCACATACATGAACCCTGAAAACAACACACTCTTTTGTGAGCAGTCATCTAAAAACGCAATAGTTCATCATTGCTGTAGAACAATTTTGATAATTACTTCATATTATGGTAGCCTCTAAATACTAAATTGAACTAATTTAACCAATAAACTCGTCGTCGTCTACTAAGCCAGTAGCGTTTCAGGACATTGAGTATTTCCGTTGTTTGTATAATTTAACCGACTTTTTTACCAAGTTAATTATAATTTGACTTCAAAAAAGGTTGTTTCTCAATTGGACTTTTTTTTGTACATATTTACACGATATCTCCGAGAATCGTAAACCGATTTTCAACATTTTATTTTAATCGAAAGGGTATAACGCCGAGGTCGTCCCATGAGTATCAAGGTCATGCCGGGCACGGGGTCTGATGATGGGATCTTGGAGAAATCATTTGAAGCCGGTTCTTGAATAAAATTGATGATTATCGAAGAGTATAAAAGAAATTCAACACAAGTGTGCCATTTTGTACAGTCAAGGGCATTAATATATATACACTTCTCCATACTGATCCCTTACAAATGTGTCTATATATTAATGCACTCGACTGTACGTTAATCGCAGCGTTTCAGATTTTCTGCGTTTTCAACCCTAAAGCTAAAGCAAAAACCCATTGCATTGATTGCATGCGTCTAACGCAGCATAACGCTGCGATTATCACACAAATTAACCGAGGGCTATAGCTGCTCTTAGTGTGGAATGCTCCCGTTAAATAGATTTATAAATAATGTTTAATCAGGCCTGTCCAACTAGCGCGTTGGATTAATACGTATGTATTCTGTGGTTTAAGTCATAGTCATAGTCATAGTATTTATTCAGAAACAATACAGGTATTGTGTTTGAAATACAATATTAAAACTAACATTAAAATACAAAGAAATAAAATATAAAAATAACATTAAACACACACTTATGAGCAATATACCAATAAAAAAAGAAACAGAAAAGACGAAAACTTGTAAAAATAAGTGCCTATACAAATTCAAAAATCTCATCCACGGTGTAGAAACATCCTCTCAATAAAAAGTTCTTCAACTGTCTATGAAACAACAAGTTATCCGTAATGATTTTCAATTCTGTTGGCAACCGATTGTATAGCTGTATGGCTTGATGACCAGCGGAATGCGCTATGACTTTGAGTCTGGGACATATCTTGATTTTAATGTTTTTGGTGCGCGTGAGTAGACGAACGCATCGATCTTCATGAGACTCATTCTTTACTAACTTTGTCAGCAGTACCAAGACATACAAGCTGGGCACTGTAAGAATACCTAGTTCTTTAAAATAGTGTCTACACGACTCCCATGGAGGTATGCGGAATATAGTACGCACAGCTCTTTTTTGTATAACAAGAGCTCTGTTGATGTTATATTGGTAACTGTTACCCCAAAGTTTAACGCTATATCTTAGCTTAGATTCTATCAGAGCGTAATATACTGTTCTAAGCTGATCGATCCCCATGACCTCCCTAAGACACCGTAAGGCATAGCACGCTGATGCAACAGAGCTTTCGACAACCTCCAGCTCATGTTTCCAATTTACGTAGGAATCAATATGTACGCCAAGACATTTTACATGGTCTGCTATTTGGTCTGCATTTTACAATGGAACTGTCATAGATGACAGTTCCATTTATAACGACTTCAAGTTTATCTGTCTTCTTAGTGTTATATTTAAACAACAATAATTTTGTTTTAAGAGTATTGATACGCAAATTATTTTTAGAGAACCATCAGTCACTGAAGGCAAGAACTGCTTTGCAAGTAATCTTATTTAACTCGTCAATACTGTCAGCACAAACAGTCGCATTGGTATCATCTGCGTATACAGTTAATTTGCAATTTTTTATTGTATTATGAATGAAGAGTATGAGGTCGTTTGTAAATACAAGAAACAGTAAAGGGCCCAGAATTGACCCCTGAGGAACACCTCGTTTAACTGGAACTAATGCGGAATTTACAGTATTTTTGTAATTATTTTTTACATCAGGTATTTCAATAAATTGTTTTCTATTTCGAAGATAACTTAAAAGTAGCCCTTTGGCGTTGCCCCTTATCCCATAAAAATCGAGTTTTTCAATAAGAATTGTATGGTCGACTAGATCAAAAGCGGAGCTTAGGTCAATAAAAAGACTCGCTACACTTTTCCCTTTATTAAGCTCCGTCACAATATCATTTACAAGGCAGTCTATAGCATCCGTGGTACCTAGGTTTTTCTGGAATCCAAATTGCCGGGGGCTGATTATGTCATGCAGTATAAAATGATTTAAGAGCCGTGATTTTATTAGTTTTTCAAAATTTTTTGATATAACAGGTAGTAGTGATATCGGTCGGTAATTTTTAAGTTCAGATTTTGATCCTTTTTTATAAATAAGTACAATTCTAGCGATTTTCAGTTGTTCAGGAAAAATTGCCATTTCGAAACATTTATTGAAGAAAGAAGCTAATGGCCCCGCCAGCAGGTCTATACAATCTTTTACAATAGAGATTGGTATTTCGTCAAAACCACAAGACTTTTTGTTCTGCATACTGTGTACAATTTTTAATATTTCGATGGGAGTAACCATATGAAAAGATATGAATTGTTAATATGATATTGTGAACATAAGTTCCAATTTAGGTCACAGTCAGAGGCTAGTTTGAGTCTTTGATGTTATTGTAAATACACAAAATAAATCGCCATGTATACAATATAGTTTGAAGTTTTATAGGTCGTGTGGTGATGGCAGTAAGAATACATTTGTCAAAACCCCAACTTACCATACATTTTGTCAAAATCCCTCCCGCCGCCGCCGCCGACTAAGGGATTGAAGTGGCACTGACCATTCTTTGATAGAAGATTGATGATGGGCAACAGCGTCATCATAGTGGCAAATTGCTGCGATCGCCAATCCGCTTGCCTAGCGTAGCAATTATGGGCATTTACCTCCTAATGTCTATACATATACGCATAGGTAATAGTAGAGGCCTATGTCCACCAGTAGACTGATATAGGCTAATACTTGGATACTTCGTAAATAAATGTTATGAGAGTATCAAATTATTGTTACGTATCATGAAATTAAAAAGTATTGTTTGTATCTCTACTTAAACGGCTTAAGTCCCGGTCTTTTGATAGACTTGCATGGGGATTTCGTTTTTTTTATGTGACGAAGGTAGACAACTAAGCTCTCAGCCCACCTGGTGGAAAGCAGGAAATGAGGCCCATGGACATAGTGATCAAAAAATTGCCTATGCGCTGCCTACCCTGAGGACTTAGATGGATTGCCTCTATCTGATGCCAGTACCAGCAAATCCGATACATAGATACCCTTTTGAGATTTTTTCTGTGTTGTACAACTTATCATATTATTATTAATACTATGTTCGTTTATTTAACATTTTACTTACTCGACGGGTGCAGCGACCTAGTTTGTTTTGATCAACCTAAACGACCTATTTTGAATATAAGACACACTGTTTTTTCTGATTAATCTCTTAACACTACTGTGTCCAGATGATTGATTCTAAATAAAATAAAACGATATCGTAACTTCACAAATAGATCTCAATTTGACTGCTCTCGAAGCGTTGCTTGTGCCAATATAGCACATTGTTTATCTTGGGAGGCAAATACGGTTTTACTAACGAAGTCTGTTAGAAGTAATAACGACTACATTTAACGACTCGAATTTGTCATCCACTTACTGACCGTGATAAATACATTGTTTTTCATCACACTTGCGAGCAAGAAAATAAGATTTAGGATAATAGTACATTACTATAGAGGACGGGAAACGAAGGGTTACAAGCCAAGTATCTGGCCGAAGGAACGGAGGTCAGATAGGGATACGCGGCCTGTAACCCTGTTTCTCGCCGAGATTTGTATAGTGCTTTTCTAACTTTTCAAACTTGACATGAAATGAAAGGAACTGATTTCGCCGAACAATACTATTTAATTTGTAAATAAACCAATAGTACAGGATCGTAAAACATTAAAAAAACATTCGCGCCTAACTTTTTAACTGTTAGAGGTATCTTTTTAACTGGTGGTGGTATAGTTTTAAGTTTTTTTTTGTGGCTGAATGTCAAGACCTATTGTCACAATTTGACATTTCAAAACAAAAGACAGTTTGTTTGCTGTCCTAGGTGTGAAACAAATACATGAAATCTTTTACATATCATCTTAGCACGTGACACCGGATACATAGTGTTTCCGGATTTAATTTAAAGTAAGTAACATCAACATTCCGTAGTAAGTTTGAGAAAAATAGTATTAAATCACCTACTAATGTTTCTATAGCTCCCCAGAGAAATTCACTTTTTTATAACTTCCGCGACGCACGCTAGAAATACCGTACTTAGGAAGCAAATGTGATAGAAATGTAATTTATCATTGTTAACCACAAGTGAGATGCACCTACTGAATGACTTAAACATGAGATTAAAAAGAAACCAATTTCAAAACATCGAATCCCGTCTCAGATAATCCATCTAACGGATGAAAACCAAGGCCGAATTCATAAATAATCTTCAATGAGTAACTTGCAAAATTTTGCCAAAGCACGTTTTTGATATTTATAAAGAGAAGTAATTTATTTGATATCGAATTCTGTTTAATGGTAGTCTAAGATACCGACTACTTATTTATAGCCTCATTTGTTACGCCAATGCTAGGTATGTCCTAATCTCACAAACAGATGTACAATTTTAAAACAGTTTGTTAACACAACAGTGAGTCTGGCCTACTTTTGCAAACTGACAACCATGGATTCTTCTATGCTAATGGAATACTAATGCTGTCAAGTCGTGTGATGTGTTTAATATTTTTTTGATAATCTGCCCTACTTAACTAAACAAGCAATTTCAATTTAAGTTCGGAGTAATAAAAAAAGGTAAATTCCTAGTAACTGGCCATTCTTTAGTAACTGGCCATCTTATTTTAAAAATGAACTCTATGCACTTATAATTACAATTCATTTTGATAGGGAGAGAGTGATTGACATTGACATGACACATCGTTTTAAAATGAATTGTAACTATAAGCACATAGAATTCATTTTATGTAAGTGTCCAGTTACTGGAGAGTGACCTGTTAATAGCAATTTACCCTATGTATTCATAGGAACATATATAGTTGCCAGAATACTAGTCACTGCCCATACTTTGTTGTCTACTGTTTGTGTTAAAGGCAATATCAAAAGAGTAGGTACCAATTTTTGGATATTATAATTGATTAGGATATCTTAAAGTAAGTTTTGACATCTTAATACTTATTGTTCATTGACTCTCATATATGAGAGGAGGCCTATGCCCAGCAGTGGGACATTATATAGGCTAAAATTTTTTTATTATTATAAAATACTTATTATCTTATTAAAATTTTGCTACAGTTAGCTAATAAAACATTCACATATTACATGTTCTACAGCTGTAGCAATGTTGCTATGACTTATTTCCTGGCCATATTGTTTTTTTTTTATGTAATGCAATCACTTGCACTTGTACAAAATCAGCATACTCTTAGACTATGTATTGGACTGAGATAATTTAGTACCGGAAACTTATCACCAAGTTTGATAGCTGTTGAAGCTTTGGGATGAAATTCGAGGTAAACATTTTCAACAGCGATTACTTGCTACTTTCAGGGTGCGTAGCCAAAATGCCAGTCACTAAGTGTAATTTTAGTTTACTCCCCTTATCACTCGTTTTGTTTCGCATTTTGCGTTTCGTTTGCGACTGAGCGTTAGAGATTGGTATCATTACTGCAAGTACTACAGTACACATTCAGATAATTATACGCCGCCGCGCAGAAAACTTAAATTTTGTGACATGAAATTGTTGTGCCATTCTCAAAAAGTTTGTACATTTAGATCACGTGTTCGATATTGATAAAAATCCTCTTGCTCAATGATGCTGAGCAAGATACACCACATATCCCAAAATATCAAAGGAAGTTTGTATAGACTTTTCAGTATTTGCTACCAGATTCCTATACAATATACATTTTAGGAAACAAAGAAGGGACGTTTTGTACAAACATTTTGGGACCTTTTGGGAAATGTATTGTATCTTGTTCAACATCATTTACTCGACCAGCCTACCAATTTTTATCAATTTCGAAGACGTGATCCAAATGTATTTAACTTTTTGAGAAACGCGTTGTTATGAGTACCCTCTTACTTAAAATTGGATAATTTTAAGGAGATTATTTATAAACATTACACAGCGAAGACGAATACTTCCTTGCTTTCAAGTCAGATAAGTAATAAATAAGCAGTTTGTTCTTGCAAAACATTGTCTTTAAAAAAATACAAGAAGTGGGTCAAAAAGTATGTATCATAGTTACGGTCGCCTGAGTCACGCTGGTTTTAATGCAAAATTCTGCTACTTAAACTATGCAAACATGCATTTTTCTGGTGGTGTAAAGTCCGTTCATTAATGGGCCACCTATAAACATGCACTATATGCATGTTTGTATTATTTAAGTATCGTTATTTTGCATAAAACCAGCGTGACTCAGGCGATCGTAACCATAGCAATAACAGACAGAAAAAAGTTGATTCACCCATCTTATAAGATACACTGCCACTGGGTAACAATGTAAATACCAATTTTATAATAAAGATTACAAATAATAATCCATGTTTTGACAGGTAACAAGAGCCTTTGGGTCCAGAATATACTGAATAAAAGTTCCTGCGACTTCAGCTATAAGGAACCAGTTGAAACAAGAATGCATGAACCACTTAAAACTATTGGTCTTGATGAGCGGTCCAGACAGACTTACAGGTTTGAAATAAAATCTAACTTTCTAACAGACGCGTGTGAGAAATGTTCATTTACACAAATAAACTTTAGTTATACAGTTTATTTGATGTCCCACTACCGGGCAAAAGCCTCCCATTTCTGCCACCAGTCGTCCCAATCTAGTGTCAGATCCCTCTACTCTCTGTCATACGCGTCCATGTCGTCCCGCCATCACCTCTTTGGCCTGTCTCTTGTCAGGCGGCCATCAGTGAGGATGTAGCATACTAAAACAATTCATGCTGAAATTTCTGACGCTCGTATTTCTTTGTATAGGTGAACAATCACCCGAATCAAAGGTCAGTGGAAGCATATCATATGAATATGAGGAAGCCTTTTGCACTATGATTTCATCGGCTGGCAACCAAAACTCAGTATAAAGCTGCGGCTCCATTGAGGCGGAGAGGAGCGGAGATTCAATGGTCAATTTTGCACATCTCCATGTGCAAAATTGACCAATTACATTCTTCAAATAGAATTCGAAACACTGTGATGCGGTCTCAATGCCCAATTTCACACATCTCCGCTCCTCTCCGCCTCAATGGAGCCGCAGCCTCCAGCAGTAAGTATTGTTTAGAACTGAGATTCGAGCTTTATTTCAAGTAGGTTTCTGCTACTTCTTGAGCTTTGCTTATCAACCGGCGATACGAGTATGAGGAAGGCTTTTGCGCTATAATCACTCACTTGCTTTGATTTTTGCGATAGATTCTATGTCTATGTAAAATAAGAGTGATGACATGTAACAAAAACCACATGAAGCAAGTGAGTGGATAAGTAATTTTATTTCAAAATAAACGTGTATGCCAAATTGATAACAATTAAAATAAGTATGTTATCAGTGTCGGTGAAATGGTGTTTTGGAAGCCCGAAGCCCTTTCGCTAAAAGAAATACCAGCGCCGCTGCCCGAATATGTATACTGCGTTCCAGATCAAATTTCCTTCGTAAACTTCAGACTGGGACATACTCATACGGTAAGATAGAAGCTTATTATGAAAGAAATCAATTTGAAATAACAATCCCCGAGTTGTTTCTGGCGTACAACCTCTCTATTGCTGTAGGTACAACGCTGTAACGCTGCTAACGTTATGAAAACATTTACACCAGGGTGACCAGGGGTCCATTTCTCAAAAGTTTGTAACTTGTAATACAAATCGAAGTTACTTTTTAATACTATTAATTAGATAAGGACTTCCGCTTGTATTACAAGTTACAAGTTTTCGAGAAATAGGCCCCAGGGTGCTTACTAGTGATCGAAGCTTTGGGTGCAAAACTTTAACGAAACTTGCCAGTAGGACATGAGCACAAACATCCATAAAATGTACATATCTACACACCCAAATATTGTATGATTCCGAGATAGCCAATAAAATTGGGTACAGATTTTTCAATGACAATCGTATTTTTTTGGCTAAAGTGTTCCCAAATGTCAAATATGTCAATTTTGAAATTTCGTTAAAGTTTTGCATCCATAATTACGATCACCTTGTGCTTTCTATGACCTGTCGCCGTGAGTTTATAAGGACTTGCTTTCTATATATCTCGCTCGTACCAATATGCGAGTATGAGCAGGATGAAAATTCATAATTATAATATTCATTTATTTTCGTCTCAATCATACATTGTCAGGTGCCGTATGGTGACGGCAGTAAGAATACACTTGTCACCACCCCAACTCCTCCTGTGGATGTCGTAAGAGTCGACTAAGGGATTGAAGTGTCACTTACCATTATTTAATAAAAGATTGTTGATGGGCAGCAGCGTCATAATAGTGGACACATTACTGCGATCGCCAATCCGCTTGCCCAGCGTGGCGATTATGGGCATTTACCTCCTAATGCGTCTATACGCATAGTTAATAGGAGAGGCCTACGTCCAGCAGTGGACTATCATAGGCTGATGATGATGATTGTCAGGTTTATTGTAATTTAAATACAATAATTATCAATTTCAAATGGGAATACAAAATAAAATCACTATTAACAATCAACATGTAAGCTCTGAAATGGAATTTGAGATCAAAAATGTAAACAATCTATGACAATGACATGACATTACATATAAAGTCAATGTTACAGTGACATTCCAGGGGTATAAAACTTTTTATTTTTTAACTTAATAAATTAACTTCGCATTTTGAGATGGGTTATTTATTTTATTTTATTTATTTGCACACTTACAAACTATTCTTACAGGTGCTAAACCGAAGACAATGCTTGATGTTTAGGTGTAGATACGCGAAAGTCAAAGTATGTTCGATACACAAGTATCACAATTAGTAACATATTTTTGGACATGATTATAAAAAAACATACGGCTGAGTGTCCACGGTTCCTGATTACAAAAATAATACCTAGAAAATTTACTAGAATGATGTAAATAATCAACATAATCAATGTTTGAAAACCAATATCGTGTTACTTTAATCTTTAGAATAGTCGGGGAGCGAATTCCAGTCTTCATCTATAGTTACAATTGAATCCATTTCTATTAAAAAATTAAAATGATTGATTTGTAGGTAAAAATACTAAAATCTGTATTCATGTACTTTGTAATGCTTTAGGAGTTTTTATGAATTCATAAAAAAGTCATTTGGAGCACCATCTTGTTTTGATTTTTTTCAGTACATTGTAATAACTGCGAACCAAATGTTTAAAACTTCTTATCATTGCCAGTAGTATAAATTAGATACCCTACATTTTATTAAAACTGGAGAAATATATCATTAAAAAAATAATATATGGTATTAAAAATTAGTCAAATATTTAAAAACTATACGTACCGTCAGTGACTGTAAATACGTATTTTTTTAAAGTATTTCAATGATTTTAGATTACCCACCTCTCGCGATTATTTTTTTGTGGTGGTATCCCATTTGTTTACATTTTTGATCTCCAATTCAATTTCAGATCTTAGAGGTAAATAAAAATAATACAAAATACAATAGAATACAAATAAGTCTGCGTTATACTAACGGCACTAGGAATGGAAAGATGAGTAGGGGACAATAACTATCTTATTCGGCCCATCAAATTGAAACATCTTCCTGCTCCGTGGCTGACCGATGACATTAGGTCTTTAATTTCCAAAAAGAATTTGGCTAAAAGCAAGTCGAAATTAAAACCCACTGATAAGAATAAAGCCAAGTATATCGCTTTACGTAATCGCTGCAGTACGGTGTGTCGCGACGCTCAAAGACGTTATATTCATAAATCGGTGGTGGATGGTGAGCCAGCAAAAACATGGAAATTTTTGAAGTCCTTTGGAGTTGGTAAATCAGTCAATTCTTTTGTACCTTCTAATGACTTGGATATCGATCTTTTAAATCAACATTTTTCTTCTTCTACTGTTTTCGACGGTCCAGTCAAGACTGACACGCTCAAGTGTCTTTCATCCAGTCCAACTCCGGGCGTTTCTCCTTTTTATCTTTCCCCAGTTACCTATTGGCGTCGACTGTGTGGGACGTAATATGATCATTCCCCTCCTCGACATTCTTGTCCCTGTTATTACCTGCATCTTTGACTCTTCCATTTCTTCCTCTACTTTCCCGAATTCTTGGAAAGATGCGGATATTGTTCCCCTTCCTAAAAAATCAAATCCATCTTCCGTCTCTGACTACAGACCTATTTCTATCCTACCTTTTCTTTCTAAAGTTTTGGAGCGCCTAGTGCATCACCAACTTTCCTCATTTCTAAATATCAATTCCTTACTCAATCCTTTCCAATCCGGATTCCGATCTGGTCATAGTACAGTTACCGCACTAGTCAATATCACGGACGATATTCGTTCTGGGATGGATAACGGAAAGCTCACTCTATTGACCTTACTTGATTTTACTAACGCCTTTAACACCGTTGACTTTGATGTGTTGATAGGCGTTCTAAGTTCTCTGAGCATTTCTCCGGCGGTGATTGGATGGTTCCGCAGTTATCTGGAAGGTCGTCGGCAACGTATTAAGATGGATGACGCTCGCTCTTCATGGTGCAACTCATTGGCTGGTGTGCCGCAGGGTGGCGTGCTGTCTCCTCTTCTTTTTTCTATCTTTATAAATTCTATTACCCGTAATCTCCTTTCTTCTTATCATTTATATGCCGACGATCTCCAAATTTATTCCCAATGCTGCGTCGCTGACCTGCCTTCCCAGATTAATTTTACCAACAGTGATCTCGTACGTATTCAGCTATGGAGTTCTTGTTATGGAATTAAAGTTAATCCCTTAAAATCTCATGCTATCATAATTGGTAGTTCTAGAAACTTGGCAAAAGTGGACTTTGAATCATTGCCACCAATATATTTCGACGGTGTTCAGGTCCCATACTCACACCAAGTTAAGAATCTGGGAGTAATTATAGATAGTTCCCTTTCTTGGGTTCCGCAACTAAATGAGATCAGCCGTAAGATTTTTGCTGCAGTGGGTTCTTTAAGGAGAATCCGTAACTTTCTACCACTCGCCACTAAAATTGCGCTGGCTCAATCCCTTCTCCTTCCCATTTTGGATTATGCAGACGTTTCTTTTCTTGACGTATCCGAGGAGCAGTTAAACAAGCTCGATCGGCTTCAGAACGTCTGTATTAGGTTTATTTTTGGTTTACGAAAATTCGATCATGTCTCTGTTTTCCGCTCGCAGCTCAAGTGGTTGCCAATCCGTTTTAGACGTAATATCCATATCCTTTCTCTTCTTTATAGTATTCTTTTTATTCCTAATACCCCTGGCTACCTTAAGGAGCGGTTTAGTTTCCTCTCTTCCTTAAGGTGCTCTCAAAACCATCTTCTTGCTCCTCCCCGATCGTCTAGTAAGTTCTTTAATAAATCTTTTAGTTTTCAGTCCGTTAGGATGTGGAATGCTTTGCCCATTGATATAAGGCGGGCTCAATCCCTGCCAATATTTAAAAAGCGCCTGAAAGAACATTATCTGTCCTTACCGTAAATTTGTCGTAGTCTTTGCTAGTAGTTATTTGCTTTTGTGTTATGAAGGTAATATGTACTGTGTCCTTACTTATTTAGTTGGTAAATAGTTTATATATTAGTTTATGTAGTTTGTTTTCGTTATATGTATCAAGTAGTCTATGTATTTTATTTATGAAATGTACAAATTTAATTGTTCCTTTGTTTGTTTGCACTGCCCATTACAGTTTCTCTTGACCATTTCACTATCCAAAGGTTGTCTGGAAGAGATCGCTCTTTAGCGATAAGTCCGCCTGTTGTTACCTACTTATTTAAAATGAATGTATTTCTGCTGCTTTGTGTATGTTTGTAAGTAGTGCAACAATAAAGAGTTTTATTATTATTATTATTATCTTATTTTTTTTTTGTAATGGTGTTTATTTGTTTATTAAAAACCTCAGCCAATTTTATAAAGGTAAGGTGGTCGGTCTTAGTCACGTAAACTTACGTTTAACATTATTCTGACGTTTCGGGCATGACGTTACACCCGTGGTTGCAGGCAGTCTGCAGTTGAGGCAGTCATGCCAACATAGAACATTTGTGGCACTTTTTACGAATGGTCGTACAGTTAGTGTGTTGGCGATGACACTTAATTTTTTGAATCAATTATTATATCGAAGCATCCCTCTTTCTCCATTATAAGCACATATACGTAGTGTTATATTAGGTAATATGTACCGTATACTGGTCTTTAGCACTCTCAACCAGAGTTTTACTAAGTGTATTACTGAATTATCTAATGCCTAGATAAGATTATGTCCTATCTGAATTTTATTTTCGGGAACTGTTGGAGTTAGGAGCAAATTTTTGAAACTATACTAGGTAATTTCAATTACGTGAGAGTATTATCACTTATTGCGTTGTGTCACTGCCAAAGCGACCAACCGAATATTATGCCATTACCAGTTGCTTTACATTATGATGTCTCGAAATTGCAGGAATATTTTCTGAGAGTATTTTGGAATGTCTGAGATCGTTTGATCCCTTCGATATTCAGCCCAATTTCCTGACCTGTCAATCCAACATGACACACGTAGACACACATATAAGAGGACTTAAAGCTAAGATAACACCTGAATATCTTTAGTACGAACATCTGATTTCATGAGTAATAGTCATAAAGGTACAAATTGGGGATTTGTATGTGTAAGTACAATACAAATTGTTCATCAGTCTCACTATCATAGTTAATAGTTTCACAATAATTATAATACTAAAAATAATTCAACCTCAAAAATAATCAACAAGAAATAAATTATCAGCTCAACCCGCAAATAGCTGGCCAGCCGCCAATTATTGCCACATTGAAGTTCCTATTAACATTTTGAAAGCTAATCCTTGAAATTTGTCATGTCAGTAACCCCATATCACAACATCATCAGCCTATCTCAGTCTACGGGTGGATGTAGGACTCTCCCATTAATTATGTTATGCGTATTGGCGGATTAGGAGGTAAATGCCCACAATCGCCACGCTGGGCAAGCGGGTTGGCAATTGCAGTAACGTGTCCACTATGATGATGGTGCCGCCTATCATCCATCAGTCTTCTATAAACGAATGTTGACACTTCAATCCCTAAGTCAACTTATACGACACTCACGGAAAGGTTGAAGAGGTAGCAAAATATATTATTTCTGCCATCAGCACGCGGTTGTCACATGATCGCATGTAATTAAGAGAATTTGACGTCCTTCCTAGTAATACGCTACAACCAAATATCATAATACCGTATTCCTAAAACGTCGATATCCCAAAACAGATTAATCTTATAATGTCTAAAACTTGAAATTACTTAAATCTACTTCTCAAATTGAAGTATTCCCAAAATGTCTAAAAGCCAAATTAACTTAAAACCAAAACTTCACTTTCTCAAAATGCCTGAAATGCAGTATCCATCCAAAACTGAATTAAATTTAGTTTTTCATAAAAAGGTAGCATTAATTCATTACCTTAATGTTAAAGTTGATAATAAAACCAGGGATCGCAACCGGTAATCTGAATACAGGTTTTAAATAAGGTATTACCTGTAATAGCGAATTTCGCTACGTATATCGGTTAATGTCAAAATAGTGGTATAATCAATATTGGTATTCAAATATATTAGAGGTTTAGCTATTTGACAGCAATACCTGTATAATGAGATTTACCCTTAAACACAATTACAGGTATTAACTGTCAATGTCAGTCCTGTCAGGCCAAGAAGTTGTTCTAACTTCTAATATGTTGATATTATTCTCTTAAGATTATTATGACAAAAAGGCCAACCTGAATATAATCATAACCCGAAAGAAACTTAATTCCATTAAGTTAAGGTTTAAGTTACTTAAAACAAAGAGGGTTTCCTTAGCTTTTTGCAGGTCAGTGTAAATCGTTTATGATGAGAAAACTGGACAGCAAGTTTTCGAGTGTTATCGCCTTTATTCGAGTCTCATTCTTATAAACGAAGGATAAAGATCTTACGGACTGCTATACAAGTATCATAATCAGTGACATATTCTTTTCGATTTACACTATGCTAATGCATATGTTTTCGTTTAGTTATAGACGTTTTGGCTAACGACCCTTTAATCTAGTTTATTATTAAAATTACATGAGCCTTGTATTTTTCCTGTAACCTCCTGCCGCCCAGACCATAAAAATTGCCTGAGAATTTTGAATTAATAATGTAGGAAATAGAATAGAATTTCTTTTGTTTAAGGAGACCTTTTAATAGGCCTCTAGGCGGCAGGAGCAATATATTTTTAGTACCTAATTCAGAGTTTTCATACGATTTGCTCAGCATCCAACTCACACATGCACAGTGTTTTTCTGGTTCTAGTAGCAGACAAATTTACCCAACTTGACAAAACTTCGATGGCGTTGCGGTATGTACATCGAGTTCATAAATATATAAGCTAATTCAAGAATTCAAAAATAAATGAGCATAGAAAGATACATATGCATTTGCACAGATTAACCAATCAAAAATACATATTACCTGTCATATTTATCTGAGCATGTCTCACATAAATATGTAAGCAACTGAAAAGTCATAAATATCTGTACTAATATTTTTCAAAATTATATAGCTGTAACCAAACTGAAACTCAACAAATATCTACGCATAACTTTTTCCGTAGTATATTTTGACAATCATCGAAAAGAGTACCGTACTGTCAAATCATACTTTTGTCTCTTTCACTTTACGTGTGACGTCATAGAAGTGTCATTAGTATTTGCTTGTGGCTTTTTACCCATATTTGCCGTTTTGTATTTTTGATTGACTTAAAAGAGGTTGTTATCAACTTTAATGACTGACCACTTACAAATTTGTACAAAGTGTAAGAGTAAGTAAAAATTTCAATGACACATTTTCAATAATTAATTATTTTAATTAGGGGGCTATCAAATAATTCTGTTATCTGTCAAGTAAAAACGCGCAAAGCATTTTGACATTACATGTACCTATCTGGCCTACTCCAATGAAGGCGTCTTAGAGTGCTGACAGAGACAGAAATTTGCGGATTTCGAAGTTCGCGGTAGGGCCGCTGTACCAACATTTGTTACATCCACATAGGTACGTAAAATTTATAATATGTATTGTGGATTTTGGCGTGATTTCTGTATGAAGCGAAGTTTTTCTATTGTTATTTTATGTTTCACAAATAAATATTCGATAGGAAGTAAATGCGCTTATATTCATATAGTGATAGTGCATCATACTCTATTAGTCTAGTCTAGGGCGTTTGTTTATTGTATGAAAAGATGTAGAGCCATTTTAAATTATTGGTTTTGTTTGGCTCGTTGTGTTTATTGCTTTGCCCTTTTGAGCATTTTAAAAGTTTAATGCAGCGGAATAAAATGGATTCTCATACATTTATTTTAATCTTAGAAGTAAAATGACCAGAGCTTTAACTTTTATTTTTGAAAAAAAAAACAAAATGAAGTAATTTTCGTCTTCAATTTATGAATAAAATGCGGCCTTTTTCCAGCATGTTTGAGAAAAAACTATTTAGTCAAAGCGTGTCAAAGCATCTTATCTATCAAACAAAAGTCAGGAATACCGGTATTAAATAGAGATATTTAATATCGTTAATAGTGAATATATAGTGAATAAGACAAAAGCGGAATGACAGCATTATCTCTAATTCGAATACAGGTATTGTTTTTTTAGCGATAATCGTTTGACAGTTCTAATAGGGGTATTCAATAAAACCGGTTGTGCAATCCCTGAATAAAACACAATGTAAAAGGTATTCTGAGAAACTGACATTTTTAATTTTGCTCATTATGAACCTAACACATTTCGGATATTAGATGTAAAATTTTGGTATTTTGATGTTCTGAAAATGAGTAGATTTTTTTGCAATTTTAGACATTTTACTGCTAATCTGTTTTAACAATGTGGCATTCTAAGAACATGGTATTATGACATTTGGCTGTAATGAAACAGAATCCCCTGTATCGCCACCAATGGCTGTCAAAATGTTAAGATTCTTTCATTTTGTGTATTATAGAAATACACAGTAGAACATTAGTTAAAACTGTGCGAGTTTCCTGCAGGTGATTGACTCTCCACTTCCCATTATCTATAACATTTGAAGACAATATCTGAACATGTTTTTTTTACAGAATCCTTGTTTTTTTTGTCAGTTCCAAATTAAATTTAAATAAAACTCAAGTAAGTAAAATAAAACGCAACATGGCCATTATTTTAGACATTGTATTTCACCGCTGGTTTTTTGTTACAAGTGCTCGTTAAAAGCCTTTTCTAAAAAGACAAGAACGCACTTAATATTAAAAGCTTTTAAGGATTCAATACACTCCTTTATTGTGCCGTTTAATAATTTTAGGCATTTTATTATTGATTCAGTTATTGAGTTTATTGAAGCACCTCATGTTAATTAGAAGTACTTAAATACTTTACAAAATGGAGTTCTGAAAAATATAAGTTAGGTAAAGTGGGGTAAGACGAAACGGTTCTTTTAATCGGGTAAGACAAAAACTCGTCCTTCTGGCACAGCGTATACAGGTAGCGTTTTGCCTTACCCCATTAAATAAGCCGTTTCATCTTATCCCACCTTACCTTATGTATTATACACCATTAAAATATACTGAAAAACCCAAATTTATCTCTAAAAGTAATGACTGAAATGCCCAGTCAGTACTCGTTCGATCGTTTTGACCGTCGTGACTTTGATGGCAGCATTATTACCCGACGACATAACTTTACCAAGATAAGCCAAAAAATGCATGCAACTCTCACAGGATTCTTGTTGCTGCTATCGAAATCACAGAGGTTGAAATGCTCATAGAAGTGCCTTACTATACGTATAAATAATTATTTAGGGTATTTTAAACTTTTTTAAGTAATGCCATCATAGGTACATTGCTGTGTTATTATGTCTCGTGATACTTCTAACGACGTGTATGTATATACCTTATATATAGTCTAATTATTATTACATGTGTTAACACGTTCCCTGTGCATGCATCACATGTGATGCATTTGTAGGTAGGTATTGATGATACGTGAATGTAGCATAATAATATACACGGTGGAATTTAATCGGTGAACAGGAACCCATTTTTCTAATTCAGTAATCGATGGCGGTCACGTTTATGTAGTACTTAAGTGGAACCAAGTTTTTTTTTTTAGCATAACAAATTTTTATGTTGAAATTAAACTTTAATTAAAATTTATTGTCACCCTACTAATGGTTTAGTCTGAAAAGTTTAATACCTCTTTTCAAACTATCAGCCATGCATCGCTCTTATTTTACATAGGAATAGAGTCTATCGCAAAAATTAAAGCATGTGAGTGGTTATTGCTCATTTATGTTTTAAGTTTCTATGGCTGATAGTTTGAAAAGAGGTATTAAACTTTTCAGACTAAACCGTTAGTAGGGTGACAATAAATTTTAATTTCAACATTAAAAAAAAAATTATGCTAAAAAAAAACTTGATTCCACTTAAGTACTACATAAACGTGACCGCCATCGATTACTGAATTAGAAAAATGGGTTCCTGTTCACCGATTAAATTCCACCGTGTATAGACATAGACATAGACGTAGAAAATCTGATGATACATATTATGCACGACCCTATTTAAATATAGGGATAATTTGAAATTTGCACGTACAGTCGCCATCAGATATATGGTAGCGGTCGAGGTCCCCAAATAAATCGGAGCAACGGTAAATTTCAATAAATTCGTTACGTGAGAAAAGGGCAATGATTTGGGAGCGTGTAATTCGTCATAAATTTAGGAGCAGTCACTTTTCAATAAAATAGTAACGTACAAGTAGGTAAAGATATTGGAACGAACATGACTCAAAGATATCGAAGCAGCTAGGATGATCATAAAGATCGGAACATTTATAGGAAATACACCTTAAGTCTGCGTCACATAGTTTATTTTAATTTGTTACTATGTTGTCACTACTACTACCTTAAGTTGTCAATGTCAAAGATGATTTTGACGACTGTTGTGGGTGAAGTAAATGAGTTTCCTAGATGAAAGAGAAGTTTTCAAGCATCCTTATCGAAAAATGCATAAATTCAATTTTGATTTTTTATTGTAATCATATTAATATGGGATAAGTAGGTAAATAAAATCGTAAAGCTAGCAAATTATTTATTTCAACGGAACTAAAAAAGTATAAAGGATGAACAGAATACCTAAAAGTCATTTGCGGATCCTATTTTACCACGGTGGCAAGTCCGAGGATTGTAAATTGACTGTTTCTCCCATTGCAGGCGTCCATGGGCTACTTATCATCAGATGGGCCGTGTGGTTATTTGTGTTTCAAATATATTGCAAGAATTTTTAGCAATCAACAATAAATACCGTCTTTTTAGCGAAGCAAAATTATACACGGTGGAATTTAATCGGTGAACAGGAACCCATTTTTCTAATTCAGTAATCGATGGCGGTCACGTTTATGTAGTACTTAAGTGGAACCAAGTTTTTTTTTTAGCATAACAAATTTTTATGTTGAAATTAAACTTTAAAAAACCGGCCAAGCGCGAGTCGGACTCGCGCGCAAAGGGTTCCGTACCATTATCAATTTATTATTAAAAAAAAAAAGTTATATCAACCTACCTCAAAAACTATAGGAGATAATTTTATCAAACCAAAAATCGTTGATAGAGTTTATTAATGTGCATAACATATATTTTTTTCAGAATTTTATATCGCGTAGTTTAAAAAATAGAGGGGAGGGGACACATTTTCAGACTTTGAGACCTGATATCTCGAAAACGATTTGCTTAAATAAAAATGTGATGTATAAACCTTCATATCATTTTCAAAGACCTTTCTATTAATACCCCGCACGCTTATGTACAACTAAAAAAAAAATTATATCCCTCAGTTACATGTATGGAGGGCCCCCACCCCAATGGTTTTTTTTACAATTTAGTATCACATTCCTGTAACGGTTCATACAACACATATCCTTACCAAATTTCGTTACTGTAGCATTTATAGTTTCCGAGTAAATTGGCTGTGACAGACGGACAGACGGACAGACGGACAGACGGACATGACGAATCTATAAGGGTTCCGTTTTTGCCATTTTGGCTACGGAACCCTCATTAAAATGTATTGTCACCCTACTTATGGTTTAGTCTGAAAAGTTTAATACCTCTTTTCAAACTATCAGCCATGCATCGCTCTTATTTTACATAGGAATAGAGTCTATCGCAAAAATTAAAGCATGTGAGTGGTTATTGCTCATTTATGTTTTAAGTTTCTATGGCTGATAGTTTGAAAAGAGGTATTAAACTTTTCAGACTAAACCATTAGTAGGGTGACAATAAATTTTAATTTCAACATAAAAAAAATTTATGCTAAAAAAAAAACTTGGTTCCACTTAAGTACTACATAAACGTGACCGCCATCGATTACTGAATTAGAAAAATGGGTTCCTGTTCACCGATTAAATTCCACCGTGTATATTGTCACAAAAATACGACAATTGTAGCGAAATTCCGTCGAACCTCATATCAAGAATTTACGAAAATCGTTCTAAACCTTGTGACAATTGTAACGGCTTACCGAAAGTAAAATAGTACATTACAATACAAGTGCGAAAAAAATTAAGTGAAGTGGAACGAGTGGAGACAAATTAAAGCACGACCGAAGGGAGTGCTTTAAATCTACACGAGTTACGAATTTCCTTTTCGCACGTGTATTATTAGTGATAATTGTATGTTGGTGGCAAACAGGCACACGGACCGTCCGATAGTAAGCGGTAGAGGTAGCCTGCGGAGGCTTGTGACATCACATCAGTAACAGTGATATCATACAATTATTGTCAAACTTGTCATTATGGCATTGTTTGTGTGTTGGGTCAATAGGGTTACTAAACAGAGATACGTTTATGCTACTGTTGCCTTACTAAAATACAGGCTGGCTCATTAAAATCAGTCAGTATGAGAATGTCTGAAACTATCGGACAAACGAAAACATGTTCTTAGGAACCATGTCATCGATTGTAATAAACAGAAAAACTGCATTAATATATTAAAAAAAAAAACTACCCAGCAGGGGAATCAAATCCGGTTGTTTTGAAAAAATAAACTTATCTGCACTATTTCTATTCGTAAATCCATTATGTAGGTCTTAAGCAGTAAATAAATAGTAGTATTTGTTTTTAGGAATCATATCTATCATCGATTTTGATTAAAAAATGCATTTAGGTATACATTAGAAAAAAAACGCGTTGAATATGTGAAAACAATGTATTTTATTCATTTTAGACATCAAAGTCAAAACTATTCTTTATTCAAGTAAGCTTATTAATAAGCACTTTCGAATCGTCTGACATGAGAGAAAAAAAATCTACTACTGGTTCAAACCCTACGCCGTTCCTGAGAAGAACCAGTAAGAAACTCAGGTGGACTTATTTTTTCAAAACAGTATAATAATTAGGGTTAGGAATTTTGGTGGCATTAAGTGAACAGAGAACAGTGGAGTCGTTGCTCAAATTGTTTATGATTGATTGAATAATTAATTAATCAAAAATAATACATAAATATGTTCTTTTTAACAGGGATTATCCCATTTTAAGTATTAAATAATTTTATTGTATTAATATTTGACTACCTATGAAATGAAGTTCAATCTTTTTTTTATAATATAGATTTTATGAGTAATAATATTTATGGGCTTCGAGAAAACTAAAACCTTGAAAATAAAATAAATATATTTACTCATTTATCAAATTTTTTATGGAAAATTAATATTTTTCTAGATTATCAAAAATAAAATTCATGTTATTTATTTAAAAACATTGATAAATCCAGCTTGAACTAAACACTATTTCGTTATTATTCAATAAGTTAATCATTTATTCAAGTAAAAAATGTTTGTAACATCGACTCCACTGCTCTCTGTTCCAGAAATGCCACCAAAATCCTAACCCTAATAATAATACATCTTATTAAAATAACATGCATTAAAGAATGTATTACATAAAAAAAAAAAAGATTATTATAGACATTTTTATAAAGAGAGAAATAAATAAAGGATCATAATATTAAACAAAAATAATTATTATTGTACAAGTTCGCAACATTATTAAGTATCTATATCTAATACTACTAGAGATGTAAAGGTCCTCTAGTTGTCAGAATAAAGAGATATTAAGATTTAGAGATGTAAAAGGTCTCTAATCGTCATGATTTTAACAATAATAATAAAATAGAAAATTAACAATTTAGTGACAATTTAGTGACAATCACAAAGCAACTATTCTTATTATTTAAAAGACAACAGCCAATACCTATTTAAATATGACATCACAGTAAAATAAACTCTAATATTAAATTAAACTAGAGACGTATATTCTCTAATGTCAATAATACATAATTTTGGAGATGTAAAGTGTCCCCAATGTCAGTTAATAAATAATAATAATAATGATTTGGAGGTGTAAAGAATCTCCAAATGTCAATAAAAAGTAAATAAAAAGGTATATGAAACAAATGTTTCATGTCAGAAGACAGTTAAACCAAAAGTCTTGTGAACTAGTGCTACAGAATACATAATTATTATGTATCCAATAAGTCAAAATTTTGCTATATAAGGAGATAAATGGGCTCCATGGTGAAATAAATATTAAGTGTGGAGATGTAAAAGGTCTCCACGGTCAAAGAAATTAAATGCTAAGAATAATAAATAAAATTAATAATTTTGGAGGTGTAAAGGCTCTCCAAACGTCAAAAAAAAAAAAATAATAATAAAGAGGCTGTTAAGCTAACAGTCTTATAAACTAAGTCTACAAAATACATAACTAATATGTATTCAAGTCAATGTCATGTAAATCTAAGACAGCTCTTGAGACTGAAGACACGGCCATGGTTCCTCGTCATTCAAGTAATCGTCAACTTTATAATAACCCTTTTTGAGAAGACCATTTTTGATGTACATTTTGAATGAATTATAGGGCAGTTCCCATGCCTCTAAGGGTACTTTGTTGAAAAAGGTAACACAGTTTCCAACAAACGACTTTTTTACTTTCTGTAGACGAAACTTGGTAACCAATAACTTATGCTTGTTCCGTGTGTTGCGGCTGTGAATGTCAGAAAGCTTTTTAAAGGATTTAATATTCTTATGTGTGTACATTATCACATCCAGTATGTATTGTGAAGCTACTGTGAGAATATCTATTTCCTTAAATCGTTCTCTCAGTGAGTCGCGAGAGCTCATATTGTAAATCGATCGAATAGCTCTCTTCTGAAGAATGAAGATGGTGTCCAAATCTGCTGCTTTGCCCCAAACCAGTATGCCATAAGACATAATACTGTGAAAGTAACTAAAGTAAACTAGGCAAGCTGTCTCCACGTCAGTGAACTGTCGGATTCTTCTAACTGCATACGCGGCAGAGCTCAGCCTTTTTGCCAGGGTAGATATGTGAGGAGCCCATTGCAGATTGCTGTCCAAGGTAAGGCCCAGAAAAAGTGCATTATCAACAAGGTCCAGCTTCTCACCATTTAACGTGATAATCGTTTCAGACTTTCTTACATTTGGAAGCGAGAATCTTACACATTTGGTCTTCTTCGCATTAAGAAGTAAATTATTTGCTGTGAACCACTCTGATACCACTTTCAAAGTTTCATTGACTTGTCTGTAGTCAATTTGTTTTCTGTCAACTTTGAAAATTAACGATGTATCATCAGCAAACAGAACTATGTCACATTTATCTTTTACAAGGTTCGGCAAGTCATTTATGTACACCAGGAAGAGGAAAGGCCCCAGAATAGAACCCTGAGGTACTCCAAGCTTTACAGTCTTGCCACAAGACTCAGTTCCATTTACAACCACTTTCTGGGTTCTTAAATTTAAGTAAGAACAGACAAGGTGGAGAGCTTCCACTGACAATCCATAGTATTTTAGCTTGTGTAATAGTGTATCATGATCCACGCAATCGAATGCTTTGGAGAGGTCGCAGAAGACACCAATAGCATCTTGCAAATTTTCCCAGGCGTCGTAAATATGCTTGATTAGTACTGAGGCGGCGTCTGTAGTTGAACGACCTCTTGTAAACCCAAATTGCTGATTCTGAAGCAGTTCATTCCTGTTGAAATGTTGAACCAGTTGGTTCAATATGATTTTCTCAAACACTTTACTCAGAACAGGAAGTATGGATATAGGTCTAAAGTTTCCAAGGTCATATTTGTTTCCTGATTTAAATAGAGGAATCACTTTGCTGTACTTCATTAGATCGGGAAACACACATTCTCTTACACAAGCATTAAACACATTTGCTAAGTATGGTGCAATAACATCGATAACAGATTGCATGACTTTCACAGAGATTCCCTAAAGGTCTTCGGAGTTCTTCAATTTCAAGGACTTGAACATTTTGATGATCTCATTTGGGTCTGTATACTGAAAGTGAAAATCTTTGTTCCATGGTTTGATATTGTTCATATCCAAGAATTCATGCTTCTTAGAGACGTTTACTGTAAATGTCTCTACATTCCCATGCTTCTTAGGCACTGGTCTCACCGCGAGCTACTAAGCTATGAACTATCGCCTATAAACACGAACAAAAGATACGCACTCCCGTGTAGTTCATAGCTTGGTAGCTCGCGGTGAGACCAGCGCCTTAGAGACATTTACTGTTTTCACATATTCAAAGTGTTTTTTTTTTTCTAATGTATAAATGCTGTTTTTTTTATCAAAATCGATGATAGATAATTATGGTTCCTAAAAACAAATACTACTTAGGTAGTAGTATGTCTAATAGTTTCAGAATTTCTCTTACAAAAAAAAAAAGTTTTAAGACAAAATATTATTAAATGACGTACTGACATTTCTATTACTCCCTAGGGAATTTCACTTTTCTATTACTGTCGCTATACATGCAAACAATGGCGCGCTTAGACAGCAAGTGTGATGAAAAGGTTACATTAACTGGCCCCCAAGATCGCCTGATTTGACAGCTCCTGATTTGTTTTCTGTGGGGTTATTTAAAAGGATTTGTCTTTTCTAATTGGCCAACGAACCTTTAGCAATTAAAACAAAATACTCGAACCACGATCACTGAAATAACGCCGGATATGTGTGAAAAAGTGATGAAAAATGCGATGAAAAGGGTTGGCATCTGCGATGCTACTGGAGGTGGGTATTTGTCTGATTATTTTCCATGTGTAATTGCTGACCCAAAATGATGATATTTAACCAGTGATACTTTATATTTTTTGTGTTATGTATAGAATAAAATTTCAAAAATAAAGTGCATATATCTTATTTGGCCACCCTGTATGACTATGAATATATTCTAGATTGACTTATACACTGTTGTGCCAACAGTACTTTCAAATCCGACTGTAATCGCTGTTTAATAATATAATACCTACTTCAATAAAACATCAACCAGTTTAAGAACCGATTAGACAAATACCTAACTGGAAAAAAGATGAACTAAATAGAGATAATTTGGATGCAGGCAACTATCAGTTGTATCAACTGCCTGCCTGATGTACAAATAATAATAATAATAATAATAATAATATAATTATTACTCGAACTATTCATTGCGCCACCGAGTACACGACATCTTCTCACGAAATTTTGCTTTGCTCCTTGTTCTACCTTTGCCAATTTTGGCAATACGTCAAAACAGCGGTTAACTAGACAACTCATTTTAATGATTTAGGCATAATATCTGTCCAATTTGCGAAAAAGACAGAAATATATTTGTCACGATGACAAATGTCTACTCTTTTCGAAGAACGTCACAACAAACCACTCTGTTCTAAATTCAAATTATTGACAACCTATTCAAGACGTGTGGCTGACCATAAAGAATTTAAAACGATGTGTATATGACACTGAGGTATATTTTCCATAAATGTTGAGATATTTACGACCACCCTGGCTGCTCAGATATTTCTTATTACCTCTGTGTTCCGATATTTTGGCCTAATTATACGTTACGAATTCATTGAAAAGTAGTTGCTCCTAAATTTGTGACGAATTACATGCCTCTAAATTATTGCCCTTTTCTCACGTAACGAATTAATTGAAATTTTACGTTGCTCCGATTTATTTTGGGACCTCGACCGCTACCATATATCTGAAGGCGACTGTACGAGCTAAGCTACGTTAACTTACCCGCATGTATCAGCTGTAAAAAGTGATAATTTGATAAAATTTGGTATTGGCGGGCTTCTAATACTGTTGCAAGGTTATGCTTGAAATTTTGTGCGAGGATTTGCAAGTGAGATTTTAGCTGCACATGGAACGTGTTAAGTACTTACGCTTGTAGCACTGATTAGAAACTATTGATATTCGAAGGGACAGTTTAGTAGGTCAGTCGAGAAAATGTAATCATGCATTAACCACCTTGGAAAACGGTGCTTCATTAAAGCCTCAAATTTTTCGATCCCTGAATAAACGGTTTTTATATTTGTATTAGATCGTATTGCTTACTTACGATTTTTTTGGCAGCAACGTATTCGCCTGGTCAATGTTTCGAAGTCTGAAATCCGTCTGTCTCTGTCACTGCCGAAGCGAAGTGAGCTTAAAGTAGAGCTATCTCGCTCCCGTGGCTTACGGATCACGGCTGGGTCAGCCAACGAACTGAAGGTACCTACGCACGGTGACCAATAAAAAGTTCATTCCCATTAACTGTGAGGTTTTTGGGACTCAAAATAAAATCACTAGGAAGTCTTCTATGGATTTTATTTATTCAATAGAAAGTCTTCTAGGGATTTTATTTTGAGTCCAAAAACCTCAAGAGAATTTATTGGACAAAGATTATTTATGATATATATATACCGCCAATTTCGTTTTTTATTTATTAATACCTATGCACTTCTATTGAAGTTACGAGTATATCGTTTTTCTCCGTATTAGTCTTGCTATACTATACGCAAAATTAAGTGGCAAGTAGCTAACCATAAAATCAACGGAATCGTGCAATCTCTCTCACACCTGCACGGTCTTATAAAGCCGAGCAACAATAGTGTAGGTAGCGTTACGCATAAAAATAACGGTGAAGGCCTTTTATTGCCTAACTCGCCACTTAGTTTTGCAGATAATATTACTGTAAACCAGAAGCAAATGATCATAATAGGTAGAAAGCGTCTCTACTTAATAGGGGAAAGTTGGTTTCAAGCTTTAGCTGCCAAACTCAATAGGACACACAATAATGAGAAAGCGGACACATCTACAACTCATTCACCGGACGACTCCTTGCTGAAATGTCAATCTTGCGCACGTCACTGTCGCTCCCGCATCGGACTTTATAGCCATTCCAAATACTGTGACAAAAACACTGCATAAAATCATCTGATAAAGATGTCAAAAAGCCTAATGATGATATCCTTTTTCATAAGCTTTGTGGAAAAGTACCCTTTTTCATTAAGACCACAGAAATTCATTATTGAATTAATTTCATTATTAAATTATATTATAATATATTATGTTGATGAAACATTCCATGAAAACATGTCGTAAGCGACACTGTCTTTTCAATACTTTTGAAAAATTAAATTAGTAAGCTGAGTTACGGCATAATAATAACATATCAAGGCTTTAAGATTGACAGTGTTTCCTAACAGCTAGCATATTTTATTAGGGTAGCTACCATACTGAGTCGTAAGCGACAAAAAGTAGATGTTTTCATGGAATGCTCCTGATATCCATTTTTGTCCGCAGATACAGTTTTTCCCGAGCGATGTACGTGCTTTCAACGACGAATTGCGTATACGCACCTCTTTGGGTAGAGGTTTGGTTGTTCCCATAGCTTGTTACATGGAGCCGCCTGAGATGCACAGTGAGTTAACATTGTCATGTGTTTTAGAATATAGCTGCGGACTGTTTCACAAACCCTGAATAAATATATCCAACAGATAAAATTATCGTATCGGTCGTGTTTAACATTGAAATAAAGAGTTGATTTGCTAATTTGCAATCTTTTATTTTAGTTTTCGTGCACAATAGGGACACATTGTCATTCACCTGCTCCGACATTATGGCCTTTAGAATCTCTGAAAATAATGGAGATACTATAGATTTAGGGTCTAAACTACTAGGAGACGAGCATTATGCGTCCTTGACGTTAAAATGTGAAGAAACGCATGCTTCCTTCTTTATCCTGACCGAAGACGCATGGATGGAATACAATATTGAGGTAAGAGATAATATCATGAAATCATTATGTGATAAATTTCTGATGTGTAAATTGCGGACTCTATTAAAAATACTTAAGTAAGGTTTAGGTAATGTAAGCGAGTACAGGTAAGTTAGTACTAGTATTTGACACAAAAGGTGAAAAATAAA